>CM021101.1:866746100-866948672 GCA_007115665.2 Sequoiadendron giganteum
TCTCTCCCTCCCTCTCTATCTCCATCTCTCCCACTATCTCTTTCTCCCCCTCTCCCTCTCCCTCCCTCTCTCCCTCTTTCTCTCCCACTCACTATCCCACTCTATCTTTCTCTTGCTCTCTTCTTCTCCCAATCTCTGACTCTCTCTTTCTCCCAATCTCCCCCTCTCTCCCTCCCACTCTATATTTATCTCACTCTCTTCTTCTCCCACTCTCTCTTTCTCCCACTCTCCCTCTCTCTCCCTCCCTATCTATCTCCATCTCTCCCACTATATCTCTCTAATCCTCCCTCTCCTCCTCCCTCCCTCTCCCTCTTTCTCTCCCACTCTCCATCTACCTCTCTCTCTCTCTCACACACACACAAACACTCACCTCTATCTCCTCTACTATAAGGGCATAGGGGAGAGATATAGAATTAGGATAGAGGGTATAGACAAAGAGGGAGAAAAAAAATACATTAAGAAAACCATATTTCATAAAAGGCGTGCATGTTTTGAAGAAGTAGAGATGTTACCATTTTAGGAAGAAATAACGCGCTCATGTTATAAAGTGAGCGTGTTTTTTATTCCACAAAAACGGTAAAAAAAATCAATATACCCATGATGTCAAGACCCACAGTTTGCATATTCTCCTAGTTCTGCACATGCTCCAACAAAAAGTAGCTTTTTGATGATGTTGTGAAGTGTGCAAGAATTTTTTTCACATTCCATCACGTTTTCCATAATGTTTCTACCACCTTTACATGAAATAGCAGAGTTTCCACATTGAAAGACATATAATATCAATTGAAGTTTGAATTCCATTAAAAACTGATATACAATTGAAGTTTGGAGGGGAACAAGCTTTTGAACAAGTCAAATTGTTGTGGAGTTTGAAAAAAGAAGAAGCTAAGGCTACATAATTGGGTTGAAATCCTCCATTTGAAAGTCTGGTTTTTTAGGTATGTGAAGTCTTTACACATTTTCTTTCATTCGATTATGGCTTGCTTTCATTTTTGTTTGTCATTATAACCTTACGTTGTCAATGCATATTTTAAATTACACAATTATAGACACTTTTCAATTACCATTTTAAACTTGATGCAGAGCATCTACCAAGATCCACAAATCATCAAGGGTACTTCTGACCCTCACTTAAATTGAAGAAGATCAAAGAACAAAATCAATCATCTTTTCATCAAAATCCTTCAATTTCACTTGATTTCATATTTCCACAAAATATTAGAACTTGGTTTCAACTCTTTTTCAAACTCAAAAAATAGATTAACCATCATAAAATTGATTGTAACATAGCATAAATTTGATTAGAAACTCAAAACCATTCAATTCGTTCATGATTCACTAATTCAAGAACTCAATGTTGCAACTTACATGGTAAAATAACAACAAATCATGGAAGGTAATAACCAACCTTTATCCATACATCCAAGACACTATAATCAGCATGTTATTGATTTAAATAAACTAAATACACATTCCAAATATCTCACCAAAATTCATCCTTTGAGAATTCTTCCCCTCGCAGTATTTGAGACCTATGGTGCAAGGGCACCTACAACCATGTTTCAAAATCTACTTTGGTGACAATATGTCTTAAGTTCTTTGGATGAGTTCGAGAGATTTTAGATGATTTTTCATAGATTTTATTGAAAATAATATCTAAATAGACCAATCTTTCATGTATTTAGGGATTTTGTGAGTTTGGTGATCAAATGTGCAAGTACGCACTCTTGCTTCAGAAAATTGTCAATTTTGCCATATAATCTTTGAAGGCAAATTATTCAAATTGTAAATGGAAGTGCAAGAAAAGAGTCTAGAAGTTTTATTAGGGATTAAATAAATTTTTTGAGTGGTCTTAGGTGTCTTGGACAAAAAAGTTGCATAATGTTGTTTATTTAGCAAAAGTTGTCAATGTTAGCAATTTTTAAGATAAATGAAGGTCTTGGCAGTTAACAGGTGGTTATAGGTTGGTATTTAATAGTTGGTTATAGTTTGGAACTTCAAAAAACCTTGAAAATATTGAAAATAACTTATTACAATCAACTAGGTTCCTCAAAACATCAACCAATTATTATGTCATTCACAAGTTGTCTTAAATCTTCCATAATGGCACCATTGTTTACAAAAACAAACTATAATTATTAAGGCACAACCAAACCATTATCTTCTTGAGAAATTTTTTTTTGATTTAGTACAACAAAAATGAAACCTTTTAGAAGTCTACCCTTACACACAAACTTGGTTTCTTTGTTGACTGTCCACATTACTAGTAGCCAAGCATCTGCAAACTGTCACATGTATCTCCCAAACCATGCACACACTTCAGAATCTGATACTCATTTTGGACACCTATTTACATCATATAAAACATATTACAAGATGGATATTAATTCCTTCAGAGAAAATTCTTGTAAAGTAGTTGTTTCAGTCTGAGAATAAGCCTAACTAAGCCTTAGTGCAAACAGGGGTTACTGGTTTTGCTACCCCCAACACCAAAACCTCATAACCAATACATAAAATACCATTCATTTGACCTGACCAAGCTTATAATTCCATTAGAAGTTCATTTACAAACACATTTCCATAAACCCTAAGCTCTAAGCTTCACAATTCCCTGTTTTACCAATCTGAACATAGTTTTACAGTCAAGAAAAAATATTTTCTTCACACCTTAGTCCTCACCATATGATTGGTAACCTTTGAAATATTATATTAAATTCCACAAGGATTTTTTACACCAAAATTGAGAACTTTCACTGGGTAGAATGTGAGAAACATAACTTTTCAAGTTCATTGTTTACCCTAACATATGGTTTGATAGTTTTAGAGAAAAATGCATGGAAAAAATTGTATGTGGGAGGTGATTGAGTTTGAAAACACTTTAAAAAATCCAACCAAGCATTCTTTCCCGTAAAAAAATGTACAAGAGCTTGAAACAGTGAAATTTTGAAGAAAATACATAAAAACAGTGTGTTTGTTCATTCAAAATTAGATATTCAATCACCCACAACTTTCTAAACATACATGAGTCCTTATAAAGGCATTTAATACATGTATTATCAAATTCCAAGTGCCTCCAAGCGAAAATAAGCCCATATGACCTTTCACCTTCCCTATTTCACAATTTTGTATTTGTGCAACTTTTGCAAATAGTGACAACTTTAAAAAATACACATAGGACTTAAAAATTTAACCTCCTAATTATTCCCATACATGTAAAATGTCTTTAATAACCCTCTTACAACATGGAGATACCCAAAATTGAATCAAATTTCAAAATGGAAGCATAGATTGTCAAGGTGCTCCTACACCACAAACTTATCAAACACTCACAATTCCATTACCCTCATTATGATTGTAACTTACATGATATTTATCTTATTTCCCTTCAAACTCAACTCCCCCAACGTATCTAACTATTTTTGTAACTTCTTAACTAACTTATCTCTTCACAACTTTGCCACTTCCATTTTGAGCCTATCTTGCAATCATGGCATGCCACGTTACCACTTTTGTTTAAGGAATTTTGGATTGAAAAAAATCATGTCAAATTTTTCTATGATAGGTTAAATTTTGCATAGGATGATTGTAATTATTATTTAAATGAAGCCTTGAATGACATATATTTTTCAATTCACTTGAATGGATACATTTTTTAGGAACTAATATTAATCTCATTACCATGGTACAGATAAAATTATCCGCCATGTTGAAGAAAAAGACAAAGAAGAAACTAATAGACGAAGAGAACGAAACCTTCAAAGAAAAGGAGAGATTTCAGGTGGTGGCATATCGTGAAAAGATGAAATTGGAAACAATTGACGAAAACAAGCCAATTGAAGAGGAACCTCAATCGTCAAAAAGAGAACGGGAATTGGTAGCAAAAAAAGGCACGAATGCGAAAGCATCATCATAAGACAGATTTAGATACCATAGTTGGAGACACACCCTCTACGACAAGTTAATATGAAGGGACACCATTAAGCACAAGTGAATATGGAGGGACACCATCTAGAAAAAGTGAATATGAATGGACACCATCTACCTCAAGTGAATATTGTTGGACACCATCCAACACATCTCAAGTTGAGAGTACATCATCACTCGTATTTGATGAACAAGGTATGCCATCATCCCCATGTGAACCTTTAGTTATGCCTTCTTCTCAACCCTCGATTGAAGGTACGCAATCTAGCCCACCTCAATTAGATATTGATGAAATTCCTAATGTTGAGATGTATGTACCTAGGAGAACACCACCTAGAATTTTGCGTAGAAATCCAAAGTATTTGATTAATATTGATGATGAGATTTTGCAGAACATGGAAGGTAAGATTTCAACACGCACTTGTAGAAGATATGCTGATAAGATTTGGGAACGATTCTTTGAAAGGATAAATGAGACTGCAAGATGTCAACTATTTGTTGAAATGATGTGGGGTGTAAATTATAGGAGCATCATGAAGACTCTTGGGTTGAGAACATCAAATGCATCGAGTGAAGACACTATTATGAAGAATATAATGGATGCTTATGAGAGTGTGGGTAAGACCTCATGCTCAAAGGATAGTAATGTCACTTGACATGTCATTACATCGACTTTGGTAAGCTGTCAAACAAAGAGAGCTCGTCTCATTAGAAAGATGAGTGATGAAATGGGAATTAGTAGAAAAACTTTATCAAGAGCCATTCAAAGGCGAAAAATAATTGAGGGCAATGATTCAAATGAATTATGGGCATTCTTGGGGAGACTGTCATGAAAAGATAAAAAAGTTGTCGAAGCCTTGAGAACACTAATTGAAGAGTATTGGAAGAATAACACAAGGCCATCTCCAATTCAAAGGGATGTGGTAAGAAGGAGAATCGGTAGTTGGAATCATGAGCCACATCCAAAGCATTTTTTGGATATGACTCAAAACTAATTTTTTTGAAAATTTGAAAATGATTATCCTCAAATTAGTATTTCTCAAATATTTTTTGAAATTCTTAAACCTTTTTATGTCAAGATAAATCACACATGCATTACTTGTTGTTGTAGACTACATATTGAATTTTCTAACCATTATGATGTTTATCATTTTATATGTGTAGATTTGCATACTAATGATGTTTTTCAAGATTGTGGCATAGAAGCCCCACCAAAATTTTCAAGAGAGTTCTTATCAAAAAAAATTATGTGAAATAGAGGATGGCCAGATATTCTACAAGACAACATGCTTGGATGGTTCATGCGAGCGTTGTGGTGTCAACATATGGAGAGCATAAATGAGGTGGGACAAAAACTAGTAGAGTTTGGGAAGTATAAAACAGTGGCATATGCTACAAAAGATGGGTCTCAAGCAAAAAGGTGTGATTTGGTTATTGAGAAGATTCCAGTGTACTAGTTTATATCCATGTTTCATGATAATATAATATCTGAGTATGCAATGTATACCCATAAAGCCCGATGGTTGGACACACAATTCAAGCTATGCAAGGACACCTTTCTAGTTGGAAGCATGGTATTAGTGGTTGACTTTGCGGAGAACTACACTCTACAACCACAACGTAAGGTGCAGTCATAGTATTACAACTCCACATAGGTTTCGATATTTGTGCACATAGCATTCATTCATGCATCTGATAGTACAGATGACCAAAGGAAGGTATTGAGGGAGTGCCACTTTTACATTAGTGATGATTGCACACATTCTCCAAAGTTCGTGCAAGGTTGCTTCAAGATGTTCTACAGTGGTTTGGCTAAGAGGGGCATAGAATACGACAAGCATATAATATGGTCTGATAACTGTACAACACGACTCAAGAACTCACACATGTTCTACTGGTTGTGCAGGACGCATGTCATTATAGGTGTTCAACGTCTGTGGAACTTTTGTGAGGCCGAACATGGAAAGGGGGAGCATGATGGTGTAGGAGCATGCATGAAAAGAGCATTAGCACGAGAAGAGTAAAAGTATATAGACAATGCAAAGTTGACAGATGCAAAATCAATCATCAAGTGGTGTAATGTTTCGATGGGTCCAAGTAATGAAGGTACGTCTTTAGTTCATAGATTTTTTTGGTTGATGGATGATACTAACATTTCACCATATGAAGACTATTGTACAGTAACAGGATCGAGTGAGATACACTCTTTCCTTAGCTCAAATGAAGGTTCAAGGAGTATCAATACATGAAATATGGCATGCTTTTTTTCTTCATGTACAATGCAAGCCTGGAATGATTGTGAGTCAAGGGAGTGGGTTGACAAATGGTTGAAAAGTTATGTTAGCCCACTTCACACGTATCACCCTTTGATAGCATTGGAACTGACACAGATGGAATCATCGGTTGACTTTGAACACATATCAGATCTAGTTCAACTAGGTGATATATCTATTTGCTTAGTTGTTGAAATTCCATATCATTATCTTACTTTGTACTATATTTATAATATTGATAAATTTCAAGATATTTTCTACACATATCAATGCAGGGAATGTTTATGTAGTTATTGCAGATGAAAATAATGAAGAGGGAATATACTATTACTTGTGTCATTGTGTTGAGGCCAAAAGGAAATTGGAGGCCCCAGTTATAGATGGAGAAAACATCGAATACCCTACACGCTTAGTTGTGGTTACTGGAACATGGCTTAGAAGGTACCCACTTTCGAGTGTTAAAGAATGGTTCTTTCAGGACTTTGACACACATCGTAAGATTCTTCATTACTCGAACCTTGTTGTGGCATCCAATGTTTGTTTGACCAAATATGGGGGTAGACCTTTGAACAAGACCTTGTGGAAGGTTCATGAGTCTAACCATGAGGCAATAATTGACACAATAAAGAGTAGAGCAAACCTAGATGGTTCATTGGATTAATTTGTAAGTATATGCACATTAATTTGTTTGATGCCAATTCTATCATCTTCTTTTACTTTGCGTATTTTTAAGTAACATACTAAACAGTGATTGGTGTCCCCTTGTAAAAAATGCAGATATATGAGTCATCCAAGAGAATGTTAGCCAAAAAAGAAATGCAATATCCTTATTTTGAAGATCTTGACAAATCTTAATCATGATTTTAAGCCATTAGAAAAGTGTGTGCAAATCTTGGTGAGGGAATTTCAAGTTATTCATTTGAAGTTAACCTTATCATGAGCAACTATGATGTAGACATTATAAGAGCATCTAAAATTTCAACTTACTCTATTCATGAGAGGTTTTGTGTGCAATAGGTATGTTGGAATTCCCAGTGAAGATGTATGACCAGGAGTGACTAAGTTGTGAGACCTGCATGCCTATCTATAAATGCCTTACATATATTTTTGTTTCATTTCCATTTTGGATGCTCTTTCTTTTTCTCTTTTAATTTACGTATTTGTAAGTAAACTACTAAAAATTGATTGATCTCTAGTTGCAGAAAATGCTAATGTATGAGCCATCAAAGAGAATCTTAGCCAAAAAAGCAATGCAACATCTTTATTTTGATGATCTTGACAAATCTCAATTTTCATTGCAAGCCATTATAAAATAGCGTGTGTAGCTTAGCGAGAGAATCTCAAGTTACTCAATTGAATTTAACCTCATAGTGAGCACCTATGATGTAGACATTTAAAGAGACTCTCGAATGTATGAGTGACATTGTAAAATATTTGTGAGAACGAAGTACCTAAGGAATTGTAATGAGATTTACTCAAATATTGTAATTTTGGAGTTCATGTTTGCTGCAGTAGCACCTTGTTCTGTAAATGCCTTCAATAGGGAAATTTACAAAATTTGAATTTTGAAATGTAAACAATGTGAAAAAGGTCATGTAAAGGTCATATGCAATGTATTCAAAGTCTCAAAGAGGTCATTAGGTGATTAGAGAAGTGATATAAAGCATGTAAGGTCGAATTAGGATGTTTTAGGTGTGTGTGTGTGTGTTTTTTTGTGCAGGGGAATTCAAGAAACAAAGGTGGAGTTGCTGCTAAAGGGTTTTATGATGAATTTTCAAGTGAAAAGAGTGGCTCCAAGTGGTGTTTTGAGGAAATCTTCTCAAATGACTTCACAAACAAATGACTAATCTAGATAGCTATTATTGAGTTACAACACATACTTCAAAATCAACAGTGACTATCTTGGAACATGTGCATCAAAAATGACACCCTTAAATTGTTAAATCAACAATTATCATGTATCCAAACCCTCAGATTCACAATTTGTCTCAGGACAAACTCACTCCACCATGCCAAACCAAAACCCTTATTTTATGTTAGTATAAGGAGGGTTTATTGAAAGGAATGGTTCCAAACATTGCTAGAACATCCCACCACCTCATACCTTCTTAAAATCACCTGCAAAAACTCAAAAGACAATCACCCAACCTCTACATGCAATATTTTATCAAACCCTAAGGTGAAACCTCATTTTTCATGCCCTTTTCCATAAAAATCTATAGGGGCGGCAACACAAACCCCATAAAACTTATTCCATTTCACTTAGAAATTTATCGTCTAATCCAAGAGGATCATGTTGGACCACTCTAGAAAAATCTCTCTCGATATTGGCTATCTCAAAGTGGTTTTCCTGCGGCGGCGGATTTTCACTTGATGGAAAAAGTGTCATATTCAAGTTGTGCAAAGTTGCAAAGTGGTGTAACTTTTTCTCTACAACTCGTGTGACCAAACTAACTGCTCCAACACATCTGAATAGGTATTTTTAGACTAGGCATGGTATTTTTTCACACCGAAACATGCAAAATTGCTCTGAGCTACGTTCCACCAGATCGATCCCTTAAGGGTCCAAAGTGCAAAATGGCTGCAAACTTCATCATGATATTACTCGAATATTGTAAGCCTTAGAAATTTTTTGTCTAATCATATAGAATTGTGTTGGGCCTCTCTACAAAAACCTCTCTCGGTTTTGGCTATCTCAAAGTGGTTTTCTTGTGGCGGAGGATTTTCACTTGATGGAAAAAGCATCAAATGCAAGCAGTGCAAAGTTGCAAAGTGGTGTAAATTTTGTTTTGCAAATTGTGTGACCAATCGAACTATTCCAAAACATTTGAATAGGTATATTTATGCTAGGCATGATCCTCTTTTTCATTGAAACACGCAGGATCGCTTTAAGCTACGTTCCACTGGATTGATCCCTTAAGGGTCCAAAGTACAAAATGGCTCCAAACTTCATCATGCTATTACTTGGATACTGTGATGCTTATAAATTTATCGTCTAATCCTATAGCATCATGTTGGGCCCCTCTATAGAAACCTCTCTCGGTTTCAGCTATCTTGGAGTGGCTTTCCCGTGGTGGTGGATTTTCACTTGATGAAAAAGTGTCAAATTCAAGTTGTGCAAAGTTGTAAAGTGGTGCAACTTTCTCTCTGCAACTCGTGTGACCAATTGGACCATTCCAACGCATCTAAATAGGTATTTTTACGCTAGGAATGGTCATCTTTTGCACCGAAACACGTAGAATCGGTCTGAGCTATGTTCCATCGGATCGATCCCTTAAGGGTCCAAAGTGCAAAATGGTTGCAAAGTTCAGCATGTTATTAGTTGGATACCGTGATGCTTAGAAAATTCTTGTCTAATCCTACATGATCACATTGGGCCCCTCTACAAAAATCTCTCTTGGTTTTGTCTATCTCAGAGTGGTTTTCCTTTTGCAGCAGATTTTCACTTGATGGAAAAAGTGTCAAATTCAAGCTGTGCAAAGTTGCAAAGTGGTGCAAATTTTGTTCTGCAACTCATGTGAAAAAACTAACTGCTCCAATGGATCCAAATAGGTATTTTAATGCTAGGAATGGTATTTTTTGCACCGAAACACCCGGAATCGCTCTGAGCTACGTTCCACCGGATTGATCCCTTAAGGGTCCAAAGTGCAAAATGGCTGCAAACTTCAACATGCTATTACTCGAATAACGTGATGCTTAAAAACTTCTCATCTGATCCTATACGATCATGCTGGGCCTCTCTACAAAAACCTCTCTTGGTTTTGGCCATCTTGAAGTGGTTTTCCCATGGCAGAAAATTTTCACTTGATGGAAAAAACGTCAAATGCAAGCAGTGCAAAGTGGTGCAACTTTCATTTTGCAACTCATGTGACCAAACAGACTATTCCAACGTGTCCAAATAGGTATTTTTATGCTAGTAATGGTCCTTTTTTACACCAAAACACATGGAATCGCTCTGAGCTACGTTCCACTAGATCGATCCCTTAAGGGTCCAAAGTGCAAAATGGCTGCAAACTTCAGCATGTTATTACTTGGATACCGTAATGCTTAGGAACTTCTCATCTAATCCAACAGGATCAGGTTGGGCCCCTCTACAAAAATGTCTCTCAGTTTTGGCTATCTTGGAGTGGTTTTCCCGTGACGACAGATTTTCACTTGATGGAAAAAGTGTCAAATTCAAGTTGTGCAAAGTTGCAAAGTGGTGCAACTTTCACTCTGCAACTCGTGTGAACAAGAAGATTGCTCCAACACATTTGAATAGGTATTTTTATGCAAGGCATGGTCCTCTTTCGTACTGAAACATGTGGAATCACTCTGAGCTACGTTCCACCATATCAATCCCTTAAGGGTCCAAAGTGCAAAATGTTTGCAAAATTCAACATGCTATTACTCGGATACCATGATTCTTAGAAACTTCTCGTCTAATCCTATAGGATCACATTGGGCCCCTCTTGGATATCTCAGAGTGGTTTTCTCGTGGCGATGGATTTTCACTTGATGGAAAAAGTGTCAAATTCAAGTTGTGCAAAGTTGCAAAGTGGTGCAACTTTCATTTTGCAATTCATGTGACCAAACTAACTGCTCCAACGCATCCCAATAGGTAGGTTTACACTAGCCATGGTCCTCTTGTGCACCCAAACACGTGGAATTGATCCGACTTGCATTCGACTGGCTTGATCCCTTATGATGTAATGCAAAACATTGGAAAAGAGAAACATAAAAACGATGGTTGAGAAGTCCGAGTATTCCATACAAAAAGCATATCATCATTGGTGCAGAGCACCTTGTTCCTCCATTTGATGAAGAAGGTCTAGTTTAGTGGTTTTAGTGATTATCTGATGGTGAATAGGTTGGTCAATAGGTTGTTGTGGGTATTTTGAGCATGCTTTGTCTTGAATAAGGTCAATTAAGACCATTAGGTATGTTTTAGGGTGACTTTTGGGTCTAGTGATAAAAAATGTGAAAATTTCAATCTTGCACTAGAAGTTGTCTTTGTAGCCTTTGAAGGAAAATTTGTGAATTTGTATATGATTGTGAAAGAATAGAGTTTTTTCGATGTAATAAGGCTATTTCTAAGCCATTTGTGTGGGTTTAGAGGTCATTAGATGTACTCATTAAGTTGGAGGAGTCTAAAGTTGCAATTTTGTAAGTTGCTTAAAGCAACAAATTTGAAATGCAATGGTTACTTGTTTTGAAAGTTGGTTTTTAATTAGTTGAGGGCATGGATTAGTTAGAGAAGGGTGTAAAACACTATGTAAAGCCTTGAGAGGGTCGAATGGAGGTTGTTGATGAACTTTTGGAAAATATCTAATAAGAATTATTCACACTCTTCTCTGTTTTTTAGATTTTTGATACAAACTTGTTGATCTCGTACTTGGTACGACCTCCAGCTTTCCTATACGGTCCCAAGGCTGACATGGATTGAAAGAGGGTTGAGTTGGATTTCTTTTGGCGGTGGTTTGGTGCAAAACCATAAAGGAATATGAGAGTTCTTATCGTTCAGTCAAGTGAATGTTGGAGTCTTAGTGGGCATATTTGAGAAAAGTTGTGTCAAATCACAACTTGGTTAAGCCACTCTACATCACCAATGGTGCTTTGCAATTCAAAGAGTGATTGAGAGCATATTTCTTTGTTAAATAGACCTATTTGGGGCTCTAGGACAATGTTGAGTCCATTTATTATTTGTATTATAAATTATAACTTGCTTTCTCTCGAGTCCATTTCGTATACAAGAAATAATATTGTAAAAATTTGACATATAAATCTTTTGATAGTGACGCATCAAGAACATATTGGAATATTTTTATGAATCATTTCATGGGATGCCAATTGTAAACGTGTTTTTTTCTTTTAGATAAAGTTGTTTAGTATAAATCAATTAATATTCAAGACAAATGAAGAGCAACAATGATTAATGCTAGGGCTAACCAATTAATAATTATACACGTGAATAAGTCAAGCATGTACATGTCAATAAGGGAAGCACAAGTACTCAAAAACATGTAAGCCTCAAAAAATATACACACGAATACATAATATACACAAATTAATACAAAGTATATGCACGAATACAAGGTATACATATGAAAACACGTAAGCCACAAAGTATACATTCAAATGCATGTAAGTAAAAAAGAATACATGTAAGTTGTAAAGTATACACTCGAATACACACAACTCATATCTATTGAACCATCAATTTAGAATGAAAATATGGACAGGCATCAATAAAAGATATTTGTATTAACCAAATAGCCATGTAGGCATACATCAATATATGTCCATATAAGTATGAAATATATGTACAAATTAGCCATATAGGCTTACGAGAATCCCATATAGGCATACAATGTCAAATATGTCCAATAAAAAATATGTACAAAACTGCCATGTAGGCATACAACAAAGGGTTCTGGAATCAAAAGTCATTTCTCTCCATGCCCTAGAAATAAATTCTTTCCCTTTCCTTTTCGATCATATGGTAATAGGTCTATCACTCATTTTTTTTGTCCTCAAGGAGTGCTCCTGCTGCTCCTCCTAGGGTTTAGTTCATGGTGAAGTTTTAACTATTACAATAAGAAGTAAAGACATGAATATATATAAATTACATTATAAAAAATGATATATTTTACAAAATAATCAATTATCGCCATCTCATGATCTCTCTCCATGAGGTAAATATTCTCATGCCCATGCTCAGGCGTGCTCAAGCCCTGTATAAACCATACAAATAGAAATTAAACTACGTGAATCAATAATGGTTTGATTTTTTACTAACTAACATCTATAACAACAAATATAAATTGAAATTTACTAATTTGCCTCATACCTCTCCTATCAGAGCCATCAAGGATTGTATATCAGATGACACACTAATCGCCATTTCCCTCGTCACATTCGTAGGTGTTTCGGCTTGCAACATCTGAAAATAAAACAACAAATTATTCAACGTAATCAACGATGTGCATATAAAATACACAAATCTATTAAGTACTTGATTCATTAGTTAAAATATTTATTCTATTACCTCCATGTAGGTTTGAGTAAATCCACCACCACTAGGAAGTGTTCCATCAAAACCTCCAATATTAGTCTGTTCAACATCCAAAATTGCATATTAAATTACCATTCGTAAAAAAATGCTATTAACATGCAATAAATTTAAAAAAATTTACTAGTTACATACCCTAGCGATAGGTGTACTACAAAAATAAGTTGGTGGGGGGCCGGTGTATCCAGTCTCAACACTATGACCCTACAATTTTATTAAAATCATAAAACATTTTTAGTTAATCTTGCATTTCAAAATCAAAATTTAATGAATTAAATTCAATGAACATGCACTAAATTTTACCTGACTATCAATTCCATATGCCTCATGCAAAATTTCAGCTTCCCTCTCCATCTCCATAGTTGCAAATGGATCATGCGTACCAGTCTCCTGAGTGTCGATGGGGTCATATGAACAAGTAGCCCCGCAAGATTGACACACATGTGTTCGAAGGCCACCACTCAAAGACTCCCCTGGATGGCACTGTAGAATAGGGCTAGTATGATGGATGACTCTCTAGGTCAAATTTTTGATTGCCTATAATGTCTCTACATTAGCACTTTCCTTCGTGATGGAAGGCATAACAACGTGCTCATGAGGTGGCCTAGTGAGAGCTCGTCTACCTTGTCGCGTAGAATCTGGCTGTGTACCGAGTTTATCCTGAGCTGACCCCCCACCTCTCCCCTAGAAATCCCTCATATCAAAATAATTTGGGATTTTGTTCAATATGAATTCACTGTATAGTTTCCTAAGGAAATATTATAGGACCTCACAATTTTTGCACGGTGGGTAATCGAAGACCATGTACCAACTATCATAAAAATGGTCCCTAATCTATTGGTGTGGCACCAATGGATAGGAAATCTCTTCGCATTGAGGATAAGATTTTGATTTATGCATGGGTCGGTGAATAATGAGCACAAATCACCTTTTGTAATTTTTAAATCTTTTACATCTTTGTATGATAGTTTATTTGCATAATAATCCCTAGCCACTTGCCTCCTATCTTGTCATCTAGTTATTTGTTTGCTAATTGAATCTATATTTTTTAACATATCTTTCATTGAATTTTCTAGGGTCATTCTTTCTGTGGTTGAACCATTTGGATCACTCAACCTACTGATCAAATCCTCAATTTATTTATTTTTGTTCTTAATTTCACTCATTAAATTTTGTTGAGTGATTGGTGGAGGAGGTTGTTGTTGTGGTTGATTTTGATCTTGAGGATTTGGTTGGTCTTCCTATTGAGGATCTTGAGGGTTTGCAGGTTGATTTGCATCTCCTAAAAATTCAAACAATATATATCAAATTCAACCTAAAACTAACTAATTAAAAAAAAAAAACCACATAATCATTACCTCTCACACCTCCTCCTCCTCATGGCACCATTATTGCGAAGAAATAGAAATTTTTGGTGAATAATTTTTTTGAATTTCTCCTCCTAGAATGAGAGCGCGAAAATATTGGGTTTTTGGCCGCGGCTACAAGAAAAAAATAGTTGAAATAACAATGACAGGTTTTCACTTTTTTTCTTTTTCTTTTAACAAGAAATAACGTGAGCGCGTTATAATGTGCACGCGTTATTGGTTTGTTGTTGCCGAGCCTCAGGCTCGGCACAACAAGACATAACGGGAGCGCGTTATGGATTTTCAAAAGTTTTTTGAAAGGTGTCCATGAAATGGCTACCCATTTCCATGCAACCACCCTTTCATTCAATCTTGATCTGCACTAGTTAGCCTTATGTCCAAATACATTGCATGTATAAAAGTAACCATTGAAATATTGAACAACTCTACCAGCAATATATTTGTTCATCATTTGACTTCTGCATTTAATAGATCTATGCCCAAATTTCTTACATGCAAAGCATTGTATGGAGAACGATCCAAAATTCTGATTTATTCTACTTCTAAGTTCCATTGCCTTATGTCAAAATTTATTGCATGAAAAAAAAATACCATTAAAAGATGGGTACCTTTGAGCATTTGGTTGTCTAATAGGGGCTCTTTCAGCGTTACTTCTTTGATTTCTAAATTTTTTGTCATTTCCTTGAGTCTTATATTGATTGTCAACTTTATTAGGAGTCTGATTTTCCTTTGAGATTTCTCCTTCTTCAAGTCCCAGACCACTTTTATCTTTATATGGTTTATGTCCTACAATTAGTTCATCAAGCATTGGAGTGCTTGTTTTGAATTTGTCCTCATGAGCTCTTGCTTTTTCTAGATTTGATCAAAGAGTTACTACTTCTTGTTCAAGTCCTATGCATTCACTAGTCTTTCTTTGTACCACTGCATTTAGATAATCCTCAATCCTTTTATTTTCTTCACTTGTACTTTCAATCCAATGATTTCTTCATTTGCTTTCTTTAATTGTTCATTGAATTCTCTGTCTTTCTTTGTCTTTCTTGATTTTTTCTCTCAAGTTTTTGAGACATTCATTTTCTTCCTCTAGGTTTTCCTTCAAAATTTTGTTCTCTGGATATAACATATTTGAACACCTATAACCAACATATCTGAACCACACAAGCAAATATTCACCCCAAAAGAAATGTGGAGAAAAACCATAACACACCTCTGCAACAATTTCTCTTAACCATTGTACAATTGACATCAATGACAACACAAGCTTGTTGACATCAATGATAACACCATCATAATTGCAATAATCTCCCCCTTTGCAATTGATGGCAACACAATATGTAAAAAATCATCAAAGATAACTCTCCTTTCTTTTTTATTGATTAGACAACTTACACATAATTTGTCTCTCCCCCTTTCAACTTATTCTTTTCCACATGCTTCACTCTCCCTTTGACAATACTGATTAGACAACATACATAACTTTATCCACCTAATACCTTGCACTTTTTTACATGATTCTCTCCCCTTTGACATCAATGGCAAAGGATAATTTTTTTTGAATTGTTCTCCCCCTTTGACATTGAACCAAGATACTTGCAACTGCTTTGAATACTCTTTTCATTACTACTCTGAATACACACCATATTGTACCAAATTAGAAACCTCGACATAATGACAACAATCATTCCATATTGCATCAATGCCACTACCTACTTCCCCTAAGAGGTAGCCACCAACATTTATCCAAAATAAAGGATAGATCATGAGATCCACTGGATTGATGCATCTCCTTATGCATATATTTCAAAGGAGGGGCAATGACCCCTAACTTCTCTAAGAGATACTTAAAAGTATCCTTAGGAAGAGCCTTAGTGAACATGTCAACAATCTGATCCTTTGTAGGCACATATTCAAGCATCACTTCATTCTCCACAACCTTCTCTCTTAGAAAGTGATATCTGACTGAAATATGTTTTTTCCTTGAATGCATCACTGGGTTCCTTGAATTTTTTATTGCACTTTTATTATCACAAAAGATAGAAATAGGCTCATCATACACCACTCTGATATCCTTTAATTTTTTCCTCATCCACAACACTTGTGTGCAACAAGATTTTTCTGCAATATACTCAACCTCTATAGTAGATAAAGAAACTGAATCTTGTTTCTTACTTAGCCATGACACGAATCTACATCCAAGAAAGAATGCACCACCACTTGTACTTTTCCTATCATCCAAACAACCAACCCAATCTGCATCTTGTAAGCACTCAATGTGGAATTAGTATCATTTGGAAATCATAAGCCATGATCCAGAGTGCCCTTTAGGTATTTGAATATCCTCTTCACTGTTGCAAAATGTGACTCTCTACGATCTTCTTGAAATCTAGCCACAAGAAAAAATGCATGCATGATATCCGGTCTACTAGCAGTTAGATATAGCAATCCACCAATCATAGATTTGCATTTTCTCTTATCAGCCTTAGGGGATTCATCATTCTTGCTCAATTTGTAGTCAGTAACCATGGGAGTACATATCAGTTTGGAGTCTTCCATTCCAAACTTGTTCAATGTTTAATATATTTTGACTATGAAATGAATATGCCTTTATCTGTTTGATTGATTTGTACCCCAAGGAAGAAATTCATCTCCCCAAACATATAAATATCAAACTCTTTCTGCATCTCTTTTGTAAAATTTTTACACATAGCTTCGTTGCACCATAAAATTATGTCATCAACATACACTACTACAATCAAGATTTTATCTTTCTCAACCTTAAAGTAAAGGTTACTATTTGTGGTGACTTTATTGAATCCTTATTGTATCAAATACTTATCCAACCTTGCATACCAAGATCTAGGAGCTTGCTTCAATCCATACAACGCCTTCTTCAATTTGCAAACCATATTTGGTTTATCTAACAACTAAAATCATTTCGGTTGTTCCATGTATACTTCCTCTTCCAACTCTCCATTCAAGAAATTAGACTTCACATCCATCTGATAAACTTTAAAATTCTTATGTGTTGCAAAATCTATAAGCATCCTTATTCCTTCCATTCTATCCATCGGAGAAAATGTATCCTCAGAGTCTATTCCTTCAGCTTGTGCATGAATCCTTTACACACAACCATTTCCTTGTTTCTCACCACTTCTCCATTCTCATTCAGTTTGTTTTTGAATACCCACATAGATCCAGTTATGTTCTTATTTGTTGGCCTTGGGAAAAGTTCCCAAGTCGGGTTCTTCTCAATTTGCATAATTCCTTCCATATATTTCATCCAATGTTCATCTTGACATGTCTCAACCACTATTTTAAGTTCAACTTTAGAAAGTAAACAAAAATTTACCTCTTCTTCAAAAAATTTCTTTCTTGTTAACACACCTTTGTTTTTTTCTCTCCAATGATCTATTCTTCGGAATGATTTCTCTTCACATACTTAGGGGTTCTAGGGATCGTTTTTGGAACTTCTTCCTCTTCATCTTGTTCTTCCTATTCCTTAGCCTTTTCTTCTTCTTCTCTGTAGGCAAGTTCATATGATTCATATCCATCTATCACCACTAAATTCTATAGATCTTCAGCCACTTTGACACTTGCACTCTCAACAATCTTTCTCAATTTTTTATTATAACATCTATAAGCTTTTATTTTAGTAGAATATCCAAGGAACATTCCTTTATCAGACCTTGCATCAAAATTTCCTAAGTTTTCTTCATCTCTCTTGATATAACATTTGCTTCCAAACACTCTATAGTACTTGACAGTAGGGATCCTTCCATACCATAACTCATAGGGAGTCTTTGTGGTGTTTTCCTTTGCTTGAACAATATTCTAAGTAGGGAAATAGTAGTATTAATTTCTTCACTCTAGTAGAATTTTGGTAGGTTAGCTTCTTTCATCATAGTCCTTGCAATTTCTTGAACAATCCTATTTTTCCTCTCAACCACTCCATTTTGTTGAGTTCTAGGGGTAGAAAAATGCCTCTTTATGCCATAATTCTTACAAAACATGTTAAATTCATTGAAGGTGAATTTGCCACCTCTGTCAAATCTCAAACATTTGATCTTCAAATCCATTTCATTTTCAACCATAACTTTAAATACTTTGAATCTATCTAGGGCTTTAATTTTTTCTCTAATAAAAGTAACCAATGCCATTCTAGAATAATCATCAATCAAAAACATGAAATACCTATCACCTTGAAGACTTCTCACTCTTGTAGGACCACAAAGGTCTATATGCACCAATTCCAACAATCTAGTAGAATATTTTTCTTTACCCTTGAAAATTCGTCTTGTTTTCTTTCTGATCTAAAATTCCTTATAGGCATCATTGATAGGCTTTGTAATCCTTGGAAAATCTCTCACTGCTTGAATTGAACTAATTCTAACCAAATTATCAAAATTGATTCGACACATCTTCTTGTGCCATAACCAAATTTCATTAATCTGAGTCATAAAACAATGAGCATCAACACCCTTGAGCTGATAAACATTTCCATCTATCTTCTTTCCAGTAGCAATCATAATTATGGACCCTTTTTTGATCTCACATCCATCATCCTAAAACATAAAATTATATCCTTTGCTACACATCTATCCAACACTCAAAAGATTATGCTTTAAACCCTTGACATAGTAAACGTCATCAATATTATGCTTGCCATCAAAATTGATTGAACCTATTCCACAAATCTTAGCACCTGAATCATCTCCAAATTTAACAAGTCCTTTATCATATTTTTCAAGTTTGAAAAACTTACTCTTGTCTCCACTCATATGATTTGAGCAGCCAATATCAATGATCCAATAGTTCTTATCTTGTCTAACATGAAAAGAAGATACCAAAGTACCTTCAACCTTAACCTTTGTCTCTTTTGTCTCCTTTGTCTCCTTTGTCTTCGGAGCAGTTTCCTTCGCACATCTTTAAGAGTTAGTAAAAATATATTCATCTTTTAAAGCCAAGAACAAGCATTCATTATCATCATAGTCTCCATAATTAGATTCATCATCAGAAATACCAACATCTTCTCTAACATAATATTTTTTCTTGATCATCTTACCTCCTTACTCTTATTGTTCACACTTCTATTTGGACATCTTGGAGCATAGTGACCTATTTGTCCACAATTGAAACATTTGAAGGGTAATTTTCCTTTGTACTTATCAGTGCTCTTTTCCATCCTCCTTACGAAGTTAGATTCAATAGATCATCAAGATCATCTCCATCTGAATCTTCAATATTTTCATATTTTCTAGCCTTGAAAGCAATCTCCACTTTTGTACCATTTTTCAGACCAAATTTTCATATTTAAAACATTAGTGTGCCAAACAATTGATCTCTAGTGCAAGTATTAAAATTTGCAGCTTCCTCAATAGCAAAAACTTTTTGACCATAAGAATCAAGAAGAGTTTTACGAATTTTCTTTACCACTTTAGGTGCTTTAAATTTTGCACCAAGACCTCTCATTGCATTGAAAATTTCATCAACCCTATGCATGTAACTTGTAACTATTTCATCTTCAGACATTTGCAAGTTCTCAAATTGTGTCTTCAGATTTTGTATCTTAGCTTGTTTAACCTTATCATCTCCTTCATAAATAATTTCTAGCTTATCCCAAGTTTCTTTAGTAGTTTTCAAATCCATAACTTTCATTAATTCAAAATTTGCAAGACTACTCAAAAGAACAAACCTTGATTTATCATTTGTTTCATAGGCCTTGATCTCATTACTTGTGCTCGGTCCATTTGCAGGTATAGTGTAATTAGTCTTTAATTCTTGCAAAACATTATATCCAAGGTAAACCAGATAGCCTTCCATATTAACCTTTCAAAATACATCTAGTCTTTGCCATCAAACATAGGGATCTCCTTCTTGTTCACCATCCTAGATTTACCTCAAGTTGTCAAGCTTTTCTCTAAGGAACTTTTATCTGATACCAATTGTTGAATGAACAAGACAACTGAGAGGAGGGGTGAATTAGTTGTATCTTATCAAAACATCAAAACCCTCATTAACATTCAGATCCACATGCATTCATTAAACCCTTAATCTATTATAATGTTTAAACATGAAATGCAGATAACAAAAATTGAAATAGCAACACCATACACAAGAGAACAAAAAATTTATGTGGAAAATCCAATAAGGGAAAAACCACGGTGAGGATTAGCTCGCAATATAAGTAATAGAAAAACTCTAGTACAAGGGCTCATTTCCAGAATAGGACACACTGTCTAGAAAGCCTCACAGCCAAGGCTCACTATTGGAGTACAAAAAAAAGATAGAGAGGAAATGTTACACAGAGAACATGATCTCAATGCAACAAAGATTCCACCACAATAGCTTCAACGCCTTCTCGACTTGTTTGAATGATTGTAGACACCTTCTACTCACTACATCCAATAGTCCAACACTTGAAAGTTCACACTGCTCTACTCAATTTCGCATCACTCACATCACATACTTCGTACACACATCTATCTTAATCTCCTTCAACAATTCAACTCATACTTATACCGTCCTCAACCTTGAAACCCTCTCCAAGGTCGACAATGCACCTCAAATGTACAAATTCAAATTAGGTTGACACCAAAACATTCTTGCGGTGGGTAGGAATGAAGGAAAACCACACAAATCCTTAGCTATGACCCAAATCTATCCTAACACACCTCAACACGCTTCCACAAATTTTGAAGATGCTTTGCATGTAGTGTAAACACCAGGTCGACTGTTACATATGCAAACACCATTAAAATTTTAAATACACGCTTCATTTGATCAATCCATAACTTTTGGACAACAAACTTCACCATAACACAATCCAAAAACATCTTGAAAACTAACAAACTCCTTCACAAATAACTTCACCTAAAGAATGTACACAACTTGTACACTCAGACAACTCAACCAAACATTGTGACTCAAAAGACCATCTTCCAGAACACCAAACTATGAATCCTCTTGACACAGGAAAGAGACCAACACCATCAACTCTCACTCATAATCACAAGTCCTGAAACATAACTACGGAGAAGTACAGAGCAAATAAATTTCTCCTAGACACTTTTTTAATACACAGTTCACATATTGGTGAGCATAAATTCTTTTGTATAATGATCCATCACCATAAATTTTGAATATAGCATCTTTGAACACTTGTTACCAACATATTTGAACCACACAAGTAGATCTTCACCCTAGAAGAAATGCGGAGCAAAACCAAAACACACCTCTGTAACAATTTCTCTCAACCACTACATAGTTGAAATCAATGAGAACACAAGCTTGTTGACATCAATGACAACACCTTCATACTTGCAACAAACTCTAATTAAAACTCTTTTTTTTTCAAAAAGAATAAAAAATACACAAAAAAGAAAAACATACTTTTTGGGTGTTGCAAAATTGCATGACCCTTGAAATGGTCTTGCATCAATAGTAAACGAGAGTTTGTGATTTTAAAAACAACATCATAGCACAAAAGTTAGCAATTGTTGCACTATTGTTGGCTCATAATGACTAATTGAAAGAAAATAGTGAAGACAAATTTAATTTAAATTTTGAAAGTTCAATAATTATTTTTACACTTGCACATTATACTTGGATTACTTCTACATACTTAGATTTATCCTGAGATCAAGAATGGATAAACTAAATATCAAGATTGATCCCTAAAAAATATGTGTAGATGAAGTCAAATAGAACTCAATTATTTATCAATTTTTAAATTTAGATATACCACCAATATACTAATCTTTATACCAAAGACAGTCATGTCAAAATAAGCTTAAAATGAAAGAGGGAAGAAGGAACACATCAATTATAGCGCAAAAAAATAATATTCCTCATTTTTTAAATATATAAAAAGGAAAACATATATAAAAACACTTATCAAATATATAAACAAAGTTTTTCTTTATATAATTAAATTTTTATTTAAAATTGAAAAATAGATTTTCTTTGGGGCGGGGGAATAGCTCGATTGGCTAAAGCATCTTGTTGCAAGCAAGAGGTCATGAGGTCTAGTCTCCCCCCAAATCCATGGTACCAAAAGGTGTGTTGCGCCAGTGCCAATGCCACCAATCATGTATAGAAGAACGGATACTCGACTGATTCTCAAGTATTTAAAAAAAAAAAAAAAATGATTTCTTTAGTAAAAGAAAAAGTCCTATTGTTGATAGGATAGACACCCATTAAACACGTCCCACACGTTGAAAAATGTCAAACTATGCCGTAATCCATGGACAAAACTGAAAGCCCATAATTGATCTGAGTCAAACTTTTTCATTTTTTTTTACACCCTCTTCACACGGCCAACACGTTTTCTTAATTAATTTATTTTTGTCATACGCGGGTTGGACGTTGGAATGGGAATGGAAGCTTCATATCTAGTAAATGCTTCCCCTCTTTCCTTATTAGATTTTGTTGGAAAGTGTGAAATTGTCGGCATTCCAGATTAAAAAAGCCGGCAAGAAAATTCCATGTTACGCGTAGACCACACTGCAATTCCAGGAAATGTGGAAATCTGGTTCATAATCGAATGTCTTGTATGCCACCACTCTATATAGATCTCCTCAATCCTTATCAGCTCTGCAACAAATTTATATACTCTGCTTCATCATAGATTATATATTATAGCCATGAGACAATACGTGCACTCAGAAATCCCTCGTCTTCGCTGGACTTCCGATCTTCACCGGTCTTTTATTAATGCAATTCACAGCATTGGAGGAGAACATAGTGAGTGAACGCTCGACAGGAGTTTTACAGTATATTTTCATTCTATGGGATAGACTTTTTTGGGTTTAATATATTTAATCTTGTTTTTTGCGTACAGAGGCGACACCAAAGAATATTGTGGAGTTAATGGGTGTGAATGGAGTCAAAATTTCCCATGTCAAAAGCCATCTTCAGGTGCCATTCTGAGCATTACGTTATTTACAATTTCTTATTCAGAATCCACAACAAAAAATGATTTATTTGCTTCTGTATTTCTTTATCGTTGTAATTTCAAACGTGTGATCTGTGATAACACATTAGCAATCAATCAGGTGTTTGGTCGATAAGAATTTAAAAGAGTATTTGAAGTTTGATTGAATTGTCTGAAATTAAATATCATGGTAGCCTCGCTAAGATGCTTGATCTGTTTTTGTTGCAGATGTATCGGAATAGGAAGAAACATGAAAATTGCCAAGGTGAGAAAATTATGACGCTGTAATTACGTTTCATTATTCTGGGGTTCTTCCAGCCTTATCCAACTTCACTTACATGCCTACCACTCTTACAATCTTCTATCTACACTCCTCCCCACCTTTTATCTCCTCCTGCCAGGCATCCACTGCTTCTCTTGTCCTTTGTCTTACAATCCTCCAGCTTCTGGGGATTCTTCCCACCTCTTCCTGCTCCTACAATCTTCTATCCTCACTCATCTAGCTTGAAGACTCCTTCCTACCTCCTCTCTCCTCCTATAGGGTATCCACTCTTCTTCTCTTTCTTCTTCCTATAGGGTATCCCACTCCTCCTCTCCTCCTGCCTCTTACAATCCTTGAACTTCTGGGATTCTTGGGTCCACCACTGCTACAATCTCCTATCTATGATCCTCCAGCTTGAACACTTCTTCCTACCTCCTATCTCCTTCTACAAGGCACACACTCCTCTCCTTTTTCTTCGTCTTATAATCCTCTAGCTTCACCCACAAGCCTATTATTCCTACAATCTCCTACTTCCACTTATCCAGCTTAAATGATCCTTCCTATTTCCTATCTCCTCGTGCAAAGCATATGCCATACACTCCTCTTCTCGTTCTTCCTCTTATAGTCCTCCAACTTGAATGCTTCTTCTTCCATTCTCCTCCTACCCCAGGGCTTCTCCTTCTCATTTCTCTCCTTCATTTGATCCTTGTCCATGCGCCTCCAAAATCACCTACAAGACTACCGCCGTATCAATCAATTGAAGCAGGACTACTAACACTTCTAAATAATTCTTGGTTTCCAATGTCAGATTTGTAGCATACACCTATGGATAGCTATTCCAGACTTTGATTAGAAAGAATTAATATTTTACAGGGGGAGAAAAGTACATAGTTATTATTTTGGAGCATTTGTAAGGGAAATTTTAAAATATATTTTATATTGACGTTACTGTTTTGATTTCATACAGAACCCAAATCAGGAAACTACCATCTTGACAAATTTGAGAATAGCAGAAAGCGTTCCAGACACACAAATGGCAATGCCCGATTGGCAAAATTTGACCAGGAGTTAGAGAAGTATAGCTCATCCATATACTCACACAAAAGGTCATAAATCAAAATATTTGAGCCTCCTAGTGAATATTGGCACTTTGGTGGGTATTCTTATTTTGATTCCTAATTGGGTTTGTTTCTTGGTTTTGGAAAATGCAGATTGACGGAACGCAAAGTTCAATCTTCCTTCCTAGATGAAGAAGCTCTACAATTACAGAATAGAACTTGCGAGTATTACACTCAAACGACTTCATATAATCAGCAATCTCGGAATCAAAACGATCATGTGAAGAGAAAATTATGTGCGCTGTGGCGTGACAGTAAAAAATATTGCAGACACCCCACATTAGATTCAGTGGTAAATAATCACATTTTCCGTCATTCTAATTTTATCTCTTCTTTGCTTGCGTTTGTCCGTAGTTCTTCAAAATCGTCCGGTTTTGGGTCCGGTCTTCCGAAGATAATACATTAATTACCATTTTTTTTGGGTCCCGAAAAAAGTTCCTTATAGGGTGCACAAACAAAGAATTAAAGAGGACTTGTTAATGATAGTCTTGGGGGCTAATATCTGGTTTCTCTTTTTATTGTGCTGGTGTTTTTGGTTGATGGATCCATTTATATTTCTTGTCAGAAAAGCGGCATGGAAGATCTAAGGGAATTCTGTCTCAGTCAATATCAAAGTTCTCAAAAGATGGAGGAGCAAGAAAGACTTATCCCACCTCAACTGCAATTAAAAGACAGCTTATGCTACCACCATGAGAAATTTACTTCTGGTACACCTTCCATTTGTAGCACCAAACAGGAAAGTACACCGAATTCAGAACAAGATGGCATTTCATCTGTTACCAGCAATGATGCACAATCAGTATTCGTTTTAAATCACAACGAGATTGATAATGTTTGGAGAGCTGATTCCGAGGACCAAGATGATGCCAGATTTAATCAAAAACCAATGCTTCGAGAGGATGACATCAGCTTAGAGTTATCAATTTCAATATCTTGAATCATAACAATCAGAGATTCTAGATTGTATCAAGGTCTCTTTGTAAACACTTAACATACAAATTGGTTTGTTAATTGTATCTTCAATTATTATGCTCTTAAAAAAGGGGAGGTCTAGAAATCTTCCTATATTCAATAGTTTTATATTTCTCTTTTTTCCCTGTCTGTTTTGCTATGGGCGTAGCAGATTCTGCTGAAGAAGGCTGTTAGAGGCATTGGGGGCGCTGTCGAATGATGTATGCATAGATTGCTGTGTGTGAGAAGGCCTGCAGAAGAGACAACGTAGAGGGCAATGCAACGGCATTTCAAATTAATCTTTCCTTCTTATACAGTGCTCGCAAAAAATGTTAACAGGCACAAAACATAGTTCCACATATACGTGACTAATTTGGTGGCACTCATTTGAGAATGTTTTTGCCCTTACAAGTAACTGTAAAGCTTTTCATTTGAAATTGTATGAGAGTTGTGGGTCTACTTTTTTCAAAGTTGGTTTGGATCCTATTTCCTTAAAGAAAAAGATAGATTTTTGTTTTTGGGAATCTGTGAAAAGTGAAAGCAGGAATAAGATAAAGAGGGTTAAATCATTTACAATGGTGGAGAATATATATGTAATAAATTTAAATATTTTTGTGAACAATATAGGATTAAGAGACAAAATGTAAATCAATATATATAAAATGGTGGTGTTGAAAGGAAGATGGTATGATGTATACAAATCAAGAATATTTTTTTATTTCTTTGGGTTGGGGTAGATATAAAATATTTCATGTTTTGAATAAATTTCTTACAATTTATTTACAAATTATCAAAAATAATAAACCAAATTAAGTATGTGAGTATTTGGATGTGAATAATTTTCTCACATAATTGATGAGATTTGAGAAAATAAATTTGACAAGAAAAGTTCTAAGTATATCTTCATTGTCTATAATAATTAGAAGAAAGGATACAAATTGTATGATCTTAATATGGAGGGTGTGTTTACAAGTAGGGATGTTAAGTTTAATTTGTTGAGTTTGAAAATATTGGTAAATGCTCTATAAATACTATTCTACAAATGGCCATAAATAATTATTTATCATATAGTACCTTTGAAACTATTGAAATTTCAAAGCGAATTTCAAATGTACAATCCTCCTAGGAAGAATGAGAGTTTGAAAAATCTATCAAAGAGGGTGAATAATTTAATTGTGCCCCAATGACCACATTAATGATAATTAATGATCCTCAAACCTTTGATGAAGCTAAGGGAAAACATGAATTGAATAGTCTATACAAAATGAATATAGTTTCTTTTGAAAGAATAAAAATTGGGAACTAGAATTGAGTTACTCAAAATATATCTAATACAATAATAATTGAAAAGAAGAAAATAGTGTTGTGTTTCCGCTCTCTTTCACTTCTAGGGTTTTGGACCTAAAAGGAGAGAGGTCAATCTTCTTGCTGTTTTCATTCAAGAACAAGCCCTTGAGATTTCAATACAAAGGAGATTGAAATATGGAAAATGGAATGTTCTAGGGGATTAATGATGTCAAATGAGGGGTTCACCACCAAGTGTAAACTTGGAAAAGAAAATGTTGGAAAAAACAGTGTGATATGCAAAATGACCTAGAAAATTCCCTAGAAATGGAAGTAAAATAGAATAGGAAAGAAAAATATGAATACTGTGCACCTGGAAACCTTGAAAGGACTGGAAGCAACTCTGAAATTCTGGAAATTTTGACTTTTTGACCTACTATGACTCGTTCACCAACCTAGGTGAATCAGTCTCAAGTCCAGATTTCTGTGCAGGAGCTTATTTTAGGAAAAAGGGTATTGGAATCTATAGTCTGATATGATAGATAGCTACAATGGGACTCATTCACCAAGTTCTTGGTGAATTAGTCCCATTCAAATTTTTTAGGAATCGAAAACTCTAATATGCACTTCAACACTTGCCCTTCCCTTCCATCTTGAGTTCTAGATCCAAATCTATGAAAAACACCTACAAAAAAAAAATTCAACTTGGTTTGGTAATGGGGGATTTGCCTTAGTCAAACCCCGAATTTGGTAATTAAACCTTGATAAAGATAAAAAAATATGCATGAAAACCCTAGCCTCAAATGTGTTTAAGACTAGGAAATCAGAAACATGATGCAATCCTATTCTAACATGAGAGAATATGATGCAAGGGTAGAAATGTAGAGATGAATGATTCACTTGTGATGATCTCTAATCACCCCAAATGAATTTCAATGATGCTTGTACCTTCCTTAGGCTGAATATAGAGTGATAATGGAGGATGGAATCACTTAGGAAACAAGTCTGTAGGCTTGGCTTGATGGCTAGTTGCATCTCCCCAACCTAGAATCCATCATGATTCACCATAGGAATCCATGATCAACCCTTGAAAATTCTAGATCTTGATTGAAAGTGAGCTTGAAGACCTGCAAAAACACTTTAATGCTACTCCAAAGCTTCAACCTTACTTGCTCTTGTGAAAGCTTGTTTGAAGATTCTTGATGCTTAATACTTGGAAATACTTGCTCAAAGTGCTTAAAGATTGGTAAAAATGACTTAGAAGCTTTCTTTTATAGGCATCTACACCTAATTGGTTGTTATTTAGATCTCAAAGGTCGACATTCATCAAAAACCTGAATTAAATTGATGAATTCCCGCTCAAATTTGAAAATGGCCCCAAATGGGACTCATTCGCCACCCTTAGCGAATGGGTCCCATATAAGGGGACTCATTCGCCCAAGGTGGTGAATGAGTCCCACCTTAAGTTTTTGAGGTGGGTTTTTAGATTTTTTGGAGATTTGACGGATTTTATATTATTTTTTAGTGAAATGGGCCTCTAAATCCGAAATAATTGGTTCTAGGGGCCTATAAATGGTGATTTTGAAGGGTAATTAATGCAAGGGTGCCAAAATAGGTCCAAATTAAGTGTGAAATTTCCTTTTTTTCAAGAGTGCACAATTTTCTACACTACAATAATAAGTAGGTGTATAAGACTAAGTTCAAGTTTAATGGTAGCATAAAAAATATAGTAGTCAAAGAGTACTCACACAATGAAGGGATTGAGTAGCAAATATTAATATTTTCATAACTATTATAGCATTGGAAGCTCATTTCAAGTTGCCTCTTCACCAAATGAATGCCAATAATTCCTTTTTTGGATGGAGAATATGATTAGTAAATCAATATGAATCAACCCTAGGGATTCAAGAATTCAAGAAAAGAACACTTAGTTTGTAGATGAAGGAAGTATCTCTATGGCTTGAAGCAGGTTCCAAGGGATTGGTATGTTAAGATTGATGAGTATTTTAAAGCTTTATACTTCCATATTATTCCTTGTGATCCAAACTACTATGTGAACAAAATTGATGAAGGTGGCACAATTATTATTGTATTTTTTTGTTCATGATCTTATCATCATAAGAGTTAGGATGGCTAAAATTAGTGACATAAAATTGAGTTAAAAAGATAGGTTTGAGATGATAGATCTTGGTTTTCCACTCCATTTTCTTGCATCTAGGTGTAGCACAAAGAAGATGGGGGTGAATGTGAGATCATTATGGGCCAAACAATGCCAATGACAAAAATATTAGCTAGAAAAGTGTTATCATTTGGATTTATATTTGTATTTGTATGAATAAAATATTAATATTTTTAGCTTATAACTTATTTTCCCTCTGAAAATTCCTTGAGGTTACCTTGGATTTAACTAATTCGAAGTCCCAAAACCTATCAAAACTTGCAAAATCATGTATTTTATCATATCTTAAAATTTTCCATGACTTCTTCCTTGGAGTCAATAAACATTTATAACTCAAATTAATGAAGTGAAAATAATTTATAGAGGAAACTCTCAAGATTCTAAAAATGTGGTTTATTCCTCATTACAACTTTAATGTACTTAATTATGATTTTTTTTGTGCATAGAGAATGTATAAATTCTTGATATTTATACACTCATAACTTTCAAACCATTTATCCTTTTTTCAAATTAAAAATTATCTCATGCTTTATGTTTCAATCCAGTTATTAAAAATATGTTCAAGTTTTGAATTTCATATTTTTTACCAAGAAAAGGTTAGCCAAAAATTTTTTTAGGTTTCTTTAAAAAGTAATAATTTTATTTTACTAAAAATATTTCACATGCATCCATGTGTCCTTTACTTATATACAAGGTTTGATGAAAAATATTATTTTTTTCTTCAACTTAGGTTGGCTAGAATGATGGGTTGGGACCTTGAATTGATTGGTTGAAAGCATCATGTTGCAAGCAAGTGGCCACAAGTTCCAATCCCCCCATCTCCATAGTATCAAAGGGCATGTCCTTCTAGCATCACCGAACACGTTATTTTTCTTTCTCAATGCACTGCAAGCTATAGAGACATAAGCCAACTCATGCAGTATAAAAAACAAAATTGGCTAGAATGACACATATTTTTGTTACTTCAAAAAAATTAGTATTTTGAAATATCTGACCTTTACCAAATTAACTTCAAATTATTCAAAAAAACGTACACTCCATAGACTAAATTTATTTTCCTACAAATTTAATTGCTTCCTTTTTTAAGATTTTATAAACACATCTTCATTTTGTTACATGAATTCAATTAAGTATGTTGTTTTTTATTTCCATTTTTTACTTAAGGGAATTCTTTTCTCTTCATGATATTTCACTCACCCATGGAAGCTATATCTCTCCCAAACTAACTATGTTACAGACTTTTTCAACAAGTTTAAAATGCCATGTATTGTATATATCTCTCCCAAACCAAGAATGTTACATACCTTTTCAATAAGTTTAAAATGTCATATTGTAAGAGTGTTTCTACTCCAGGTACTCTATGATTGAATTTTCAATGATATTGAAGGTAGTGATGTTGATCCTACCTTATACAAGAAACTTGTTGGAATCCTTGTATATTTGAAACACGTTCGAGTAGATATATCTATTGCAGTGGGTAAGGTTTTTGAGTTCTCTTAAGATTCAACATTGGATGGAAATGAAAATGATATTGGGATATGTATAAGGGAATTTGGTTATGGGTGTTTATTATTCATCTCTTAGACACTCAAGAAACTTGCAAGATATCCCAATTCATCTTATACAAGTTGTCCAAATGATAGAAAATTGACCACAAGATATGTTTGTGTCTTGGTTTCAACCTAGTTCCATCTCATAATAAAAAGTTGTCTAATATTTCCTTATTGACTACAAAGGATGAATATACAATGGCTCAATAAATGGGAAATCTAAATAAATCACTTGGTTACAATCTATTCTTTTAAAACTCCAACAATATCAAATAAATCCTTGTTTACTCTGCTATGAGAATCAAAGTTTCATTCAAATTTCCAAGAATCTAACATGTTCCATGCCAAAATAAAGTATTTTGAGTTCTATCACCATAATAACAAACACCTCATTGAGAATCAAGTGATCCATCTTTTGTATTGCAATACAAAGGACTAAATAACTAATATTTTCACTAAGGCCTTATGCAACATGAATTTGTATATGTTAAATTTCTTGAAGGATTGAGAGTAGTCACATGAGTATTTGATGTCGACATCCAAGGGATATTGTTTTGAATGTCAAACCTCATATTTTTGGATGCACTTTATTTAGTATTTTAATTCCTAGTTACATTAAGGGAGATTTTAACATGCAGAATATTAGGGGATCTAATTAGTTGGTGGTCATTGATTTTGATGTCCTAGTTTTATTAGTAATATTTCATTCTTGGAAATATCTATATATATTCTCACATATGCTTGGAAATGATCCAATACTTCTAAGTCACAAGCCCTTTGAATAATATATTCATCTCTAGGTATGTTTATTTTATTTATCTTCTTAAATTTATTTGTCTTTCTATTATTATTTATCTTTCACATATAATCTAGTAAAATATGTAAACTACCTAGGATGCAAATATAAGTATACGATAGTTACATATTTCATTGTAGTGATTAAAATTGAATTCCATTATTATTGGTTACTTGGCTAGGTTTTACTTAAGTCATAATTGAAGGAACTAATTGGGAAATGCAAAATACTTGCAACCACAAAAAAATGATAGTTTATGGCATGTTTCCATTCATTGTAACATATTTTTATAGGTTATTTTTTGATATAATATATTTTTGCATTTTATTAGATCATATAGTGGTGGTTATATTGTGGCTTCAACCCATTAAAATTATTACATATGAATATAAAAATATAACACCTTACGCTATCAAGAAAAACCCATGCAAACAAATTGGTTGGACATCAACCCAAAATAAAATAGCGCTAAAAAATTCACCCATACAATATGTATACATATTGAAATGTTACTAGATATCTAGAACACAACAAACTAAGTAACCAAGACTAGCTTATATCACACCCATACCAAGACCTAAACCATCATATACAATACCTTAATGCTCTCAAGATATCACTTCTATATACACTTATTCCACCTAGTTAGCTACACTTGAATCTATTCTAATCTATTGAGACCCTACCAATGAGGGGAAATAAATTACATGGCATACTTCAAAACAACAATGACAAGCCGTGTGCAATGTACCACTACAAAATATTAGAATCATGAAATCATTGTCCACCTCCAATCTCCCATGATAATGTAAAACATACAAGATAAAAATTACCTTTCTTATTCGAGCAACCAAGATCACTTGAAAGATCAAAACCAATTTTTAAAATGAACAATATGCAAAAATGAATAAAATTATCACTTGCAACAACTTGTAAAATGTAGAAAGAACCTTGCATATAAATTCAAGGATGAGAAGGTGAGAAGGTAGGAATGAAACTTTGACAACCCCTTTAAGAGTAAAACACATGCATAACTATATGGACAAGAGTAAGGACATTTGGTGAGTCCACATGAAGTGAGACAAAAAGTAAGATTTCTCCCAAGTGAGATTAAGATTAGGGTATGTGCAGGATCATGATGGGCCAAAAAGTGGCAATGAGAAAAAATCACGTTTTGAATCGGCTCAAAAACACGGAATTGGCCTAGTTGACTTTTCTAGGTTCGGGTAATAGTACTTCTACCCGAACCAAAAACCAAAGGTATTTTCCACAAATCTGATATCCGATTTGTGGAAACTGTATATTAAAAAAGCCGACTCTTCAATTTCATTTTTCACTGTTTGGCGCGGGCGCAAGAGGTGAATCCCAAATCCGATATCCATTTTGATCCGATATGTATTTGTTTTTTTGATCTTATAATGAATTTTTCAATAGATTTTGTTAAGTTTAATTAGGTTTTATTAAAAAGAATTCAAAAATACGGTTTTGTATTGATTTTTTTTTAAAACTACAGTTTACATTGATTTTTTATTAAAACTTAATGTTTTGAAATTAAAAATTAGTGTTGATGTATTTTATCAAAAATAAGAGTTTGTTATTAATTTTTGTGAAAAAGTATGGTTTTTTTTGGATTTTTACTAAAAACTAGGGTTTTTTTACAATAATTTCATTTATATTATGTAATTTCAATTAGTTTAATTAGTTTTTAACTTTAATCAGGTATTATGGCTATGAATGTAAATCCACAAATGCCAAATGCTCCACCACCTCCACAGCCAAATGTTCCACCACCTCCGCAGCCACCAATTGAAGACTTAATTGGTGAAAAATTGGGGCAATTGAGGGGCATTTGTGAAATTTATCAGACAATGCCTCAATTGAGAGATATGACAAACACATTGAGAGAAATAATTAAAAATATAGAAACCCTCTCCACCCAACATAATTATTTTTATTCGTGGTGAGAAGACATGAGGGAGTATTATCAATGTGGATTGTCTTACGATGATGTGAAAGATCTCCAAATAACCGAAGCCCAAATAGCCTCTTTATTCATTGACCCCCACACCGGTTTGCCAGTGAATGTTAATAGAACAAAACTTTCCATAAAATGGTGCATGCATAGGGAGATTGTTGCTAACTTTTGGGATCGTTGGTGTATGGTTTTTGATAAACCACCAAACAATAATTCCGACATACCATTTTACTTTACTAAAAAATTATATGCTGAGTTTGTGTTAGGGCATCATGTTGATTACTTTGACATTAAACCCTTCTAGGGCATCGGTGGAGGTATGCCACAGGATAGACCAGGGGCAGTTAGAGTAGTCTCGCGCCCAAATGTTCCCCTTCCTCCCCTTCCTCCCCTTCCTCCGCCACCTCCAATATATCATCTAGATATTATCAAGGATGCATCCACACAAACTATTCAGGCTATTCACTCTTTGAGTGGTCATTTGGGTTTGCATTCTTCTACAGTAGCTCAGCCACATTTTGGTTATGTTGGTGAAAGCTCCAGTGCTACTGCATCATCCTCCTCAGGTCCACATATTTGTGTGCCACATGCTTGCACTATGTGCCACCAGATATGCTTGGGTCCTCTTGTATAGCCCGTAGAGCATCCCTTGGACACTTCTGATTATGACCTCCATGATGTGGAGATTATATATCAGTCGCAAGCGAGTGGAGCGCACCTTACAGAGTCCTCTCCTACTAAAGAGGGAGATGCTGGAATAGTGACATAGGTAAGATTTAAGTTGTAATTTCATAACTTGCATTTGTTTTTAAATGAATATTAATAAGAGATAGTATCAAGTACTAATATTTATTTACATGGTCTATTTAACAGTTGATGTCTGAGAAGGAGCTCGCACAGGTGACTGATAGCACCCTTAGGGCCATTTCATTTGGATTGGACACACACGCAGTATATATTTTCGCACTCACTTGTTTACATTTTATATTATATACTTTCTTGTCATTTGAATTGTCATTAATGAAATTATACAATAGCTTATATGTTTATCTTGTTTTCCTCCTGTAGGAAATACCCAATGTGAGTGAGGTGCAGCCTCGTCCAGACTATGGAGGCCCAAATCTAGATAAGGGGAAGGTAATTGAACTCAAATTGGATTGAATTAAGATTTTTAAGATCTTATATTGATTATACATACGTCGACATAGATTGGTAGTTTCATATGTACTTGTCAATTTTATTTACAGGCAATTATGAGCTTTACAGATATGTTGACAAGGGACACACCGCCTAGAGGAGTAGTTATTGGAACACCTCAAAGAGTAGGTGTTGAAACCCATCAAAGAGGAGGTGTCGAAACACCTGAAGGAGATAAATAAAAAGATCAACCTAAAGAGGTACATGTGCTTATTTTATTTTGTGTTTGGTAAATAAGTTCTTATTACCAATAATCATATGCTAACTTGGATCAATTTTATGTTTTTGTTCACATATATAGATTGGCATTTCAAAAGTTGATTTGGTATATTCTAGGACTCCTTACCCTTTGAAGAGACATATATTTCAGGTAATCAAGAGTTCAATTAAAATTCAATGTATATTGATTTTGATGTTAATTATTCAATTTTAAATTATATAGTATAACTAATCTCAATTGTGGTTTGCATTTTTCCTGTGCAGCTACGTTCAGAGCCAACGAGTGCTTCAAAGAGGCTCCATTTTGATGATCCACCAGTAGTTTAGGATGAGATAGACATTTTGGCATGTAAATTTTGAATACATATTCAGATGGCATATGCCACATTTTGTAAAACTTTGTTTGAGTTGGCGTTGATGCCATTTTTGTATATGGACATACACTTGATTATTGGATATAATTTGATATATAGAAGTTGACAATCGAAATTTAATGTGTTCCTCATGTGCATGATTAAACTCTTTCAAATTTTTATCTTGAGCAATGGTTAAATATCAATGTACAATAGCTTAAAACTAAATGGTTATATTATGTAGTTTATATTTATATCGCTGATTAAATTGCATTACACATCTTTCAAACTCAAATCATTAATTCACATTGCATAACTAACAACTAGATGTTCATAGATGAAAAATTTTCAATTACAATATAGTTCTTACAAACTCAACCTAAGCAGTTATGCAATTACTTCACATTGCATAACTAAAAACTATGAACAGTTGTCAATTGCATTTGATTGTCATTGAATTCTATGAGACCACATTTCTTTGAAGTTTTTTTTCATATAATCCATTTCCTTGTCTATGCTACCACATTTTTCATACATGATAGCGATCACATTAAGTTGTAATAAATTAAATGATAGCCTATGGCTATTTAATTTATACTCATTTTATTTAAATGGATGAGGTTGACTGATAGGGTAGGGTTGCATGGAACAATCATTGTTCTATGCTCTAGGTATTTCTCACAAGATCTCCTTGGTGTCTTACTTTGTCACCTTAACCTTTAGGACCTTGTTCATGTTTAAGTACCCTTGGTTCTCCTGGCCAACCCCACTACCATCACGAATCAACCTACCAAGTCAATCTTGGTGCAATGTCTCTAACTCTTCCTTAGCCCTTAATCTACCCTAAAGACTAACATTCTCTAAGAACTAAAGCCCTTAATCTACCCTTAATCAGTAAAATGAGTTCCAAAACTCATTAAGCCTTTCCACTCCTTATCCTCCTGATCACTCCTGATCAAGACATGTTCCTAAGCCTCTAACTCTATCTCAATGGTCAAAAGAAATGAACTAACTACAAAAGAATGCTTTAACCGAAGAAACTAGCTACCTACTGTTCCACACAATTCTTGGAGGACAATTGCACTACATTCTACACAATTCACAGTGTCAGGATCACTCCATTAACACACAATTCAAAACAAAAACCAGAAAAATTACACAAATTTATCACTGTCTTCTCTTGTAATCATAAATTTCCAATAATGCAAAATCTTCCAACCTTCCTCTCAGGTCGAGGCACACCCTATATAGGTCAAAAAAATTATTTATGCCTCCCCTTTTCCAGACATTGTAGTTACCTTGTGGCAAATTTGCAAAAATGTACCATTTTGCACTTTTTGCCAATGTCTAGTAAACTGAGTTTGTAATCTCATCAGTAAAATGAGTTCCAAAACTCATTAAGCCTTTCCAATCCTTATCCTCCTGATCACTCCTGATCAAGACATGTTCCTAAGCCTCTAACTCTATCTCAATGGTCAACATGACCTTCAAGGTAACACATCAAAAACAAAAATTCATCCTCGACTTCCTAATTGCCTAGTGTTTTCTAGGTGCTCCTGCACCACCGACCTTCCTTGATATTATTTTGTAATTTATTATTTTCAAAAGAGGTCGACCTCCTTGAAGAGTCACCTTATTTTGTATAAATACGAGGTGATGTTTGTTCATTTCCTCAATCAAGTTCATTCAGCATAAATTTCAATCCAAGCAAATGTTTGCACTTGAGTAGCAGAGCTTCATCTTGTAGCAGCAAGCCGATTTGAAGGAGAAGCACCCAAATGCGTCGAATTACTTAGAGCTACATCGGAGCGGCATTTTCCCTTAAGAGTCCAAAGTGCTAAAAGACAGAAAACTTTGATGGACTATTTCTCAGAAACCATGATACTTACAGACTCTTCGTCTGAGGATATGGGATCATGTTGAGACCATCTACAATAAACTCTCTCGGTTTTTCCTATCTTCAAGGCATTTTCCCGTGGTGATGAGTTTTTAGTTGAGGGAAAAGTTGCCAAATGCAACCAGTGTAAAGTTGTAAAGTGGTGCAATTTTCATTCTCAAACTCGTACGACCAAATGAACTATTCTAACATGTCCGGATGGGTACGTTTACGCTAGGTATGGTTCTCTTTTACACCCAAATACATCGAATCGCTCCGAGTTGCATCAGAGCAACGTTTTCCCTTAAGAGTCCAAAGTGCTAAAAGACAGCAAACTTTGACGGACTATTTCTCAGAAACCGTGATTCTTACAAACTCTTCATCTGAGGATATGGGACCGTGTTGAGACCATCTATAATAACCTCTTTCGGTTTTTTCTATCTCGAAGGTGTTTTCCCGTGGTGATGAGTTTTCAGTTGAGGGAAAAGTTGCCAAATGCAAGCAGTGTAAAGTTGCAAACTGGTGCAATTTTCATTCTCAAACTCGTACAACCCAATGGACTGTTCCAACACATCTGGATGGGTATTTTTACGCTAGGTATGGTTCTCTCTTGAACCCAAATACGTCGAATCGCTCCGAGCTGCATCGGAGCGGCGTTTTCCCTTAAGAGTCCAAAGTGTTAAAAGGCAGCAAACTTTGACAGACTATTTCTCAAAAACCATGATGCTTACAAGCTCTTCGTCTAAGGATATGGGATCGTGTTGAGACCATCTATAATAACCTCTCTCGGTTTTTTCTATCTCGAAGGCATTTTCTCGTGGTGATGAGTTTTCAGTTGAGGGAAAAGTTGCCAAATGCAAGCAATGTAAACTTGCAAAGTGGTGCAATTTTCATTCTCGAACTCGTACGACCCAATAGACTATTCCAACACATTCGGATGGGTACATTTACGCTAGGTATGGTTCTCTCTTGCACCCAAATATGTCGAATCGCTCCGAGCTACATCGGAGCGACGTTTTCCCTTAAGAGTCCAAAGTGCTAAAAGGTAGCAAACTTTGATGGACTATTTCTCGGAAATCGTGATGCTTACAGACTCTTCATCTGAGGATATGGGATCGTGTTGTGACCATCTATAATAACCTCTTTCAGTTTTTGCTATCTCGAAGGCGTTTTCCTATGGTGATGAGTTTTCAGTTGAGGGAAAAGTTGCCAAATGCAAGAAGTGTAAAGTTGCAAAGTGGTGCAATTTTCATTCTCGAACTCATATGACCCAACAGACTATTCTAACATGTTTGGATGGGTACGTTTACACTAGGTATGGTTCTCTCTTGCACCCAAATACATCGAATCACTCTGAGCTGCATCGGAGCGGCGTTTTCCCTTAAGAGTCCAAAGTGCTAAAAGGTAGCAAACTTTGATGGACTATTTCTTAGAAACCGTGATGCTTACAGACTCTTCATTTGAGGATATGGGATTGTGTTGAGACAATATACAATAACCTCTCTCGATTTTTGCTATCTCAAGGGCATTTTCTTGTGGTGATGAGTTTTCAGTTGAGGGAAAAGTTGCCAAATGCAAGCAGTGTAAAGTTGCAAAGTGGTGCAATTTTCATTCTCGAACTCGTATGACCCAACGGACTATTCCAACACGTCCAGATGGGTACGTTTATGCTAGGTATGGTTCTCTCTTGCACCCAAATACGTTGATTCGCTCTGAGCTGCATCGGAGCGACGTTTTCCCTTAAGAGTCCAAAGTGCTAATGTCAATGAAATGTGATGGCAAAAATATTTAAGGTTGGATCAAGATTCTGCAAGTCCTAGCTCTTGCTCAATCAACTTGAATCAATTACATGGAAATTGAAATTCACAATTGATATTATTGTAATTTGTCACATACCTCTCTAAAAGGATCGAAGTTGCCTATTGTTGCAGCAGGTCCATGAGCAATCGTGGCAAGAATATCACAAAAAATTTCAAATGATAAATCTATATTGTAACAACAAAAAATATGCTTAGACTAACAAATCCATATTAATCTAAACATACTGAATGATGATGAATTGATAATGCAAACTATAAAATATTCTTTGAATAACCAATCTATATTAAAGTAATATGTCGCTTACCTCTTTGAAAGGATCAGTGTTGGCTATTGTTGTAGCAGGTCCATGATCAATCGTGCCAAGAATATCGCAAAATTTTTCAAATGATATATCTATATTGTCACAACAAAAAAGAGGATTAAGCATTGTACTTTCCATTCTTGAATATGCTATTCAAGTGTGCCTAAAGGGTCATCTCTTTGCTTAAGAGTATCCAATATTGCTTCATGATCAGCATTACTAAGTGTCCATAGTTGTTTTGTCTTTGGTTTGGCATGATGCTTCGACAACTTAACATTTGTTGCTATAACAAGGTGTGAATACATGAGAATGGTTTTGTGTTTCTCGTAGTCTTCAAATGCAAGTATGCCATTCTTTCTAACCATGTATGTTCGCAGCCAAGTTCCTGCAACCACAACAGAACCTGTAGGATACACGAACCCATCATCATCTTCCATCGATTATGTTAGCTTGTGCTTTACCCGTACACATCGAGCCAACCAATATTCAAATCTCTCTTCATTCCCCTGCGGTGCAACAACTGCAAAAACATGTCCTGGATGTAGTAGATCTGAAAGCCGGTCGTAATCAAGTGAACTTTTCATTGTGTACTTTGTCATGGATATAGTTTGAGATAAAGGAGTTAGATACTATGGAACCCATGTATCCACCCACTCACTTGACTCGCATTGATCCCACTCGCATTGAATACAACTCTAACAAAAACAAGCCAACTGTCATGTCTAAATGGTCCATGCGCTTACATCTGCGCTTTGAAACGAATGCATCTTTGAAGAATCTTTGATTGTATGACGATCCAATTTGCCTCCCATTTTACCCTCCTCAACCAACCAAAAGAATCTGTGCACTATTGAATCAAGTGTCCCTCCCTGTGACAATGTTGAACTACACCAATCAACAATAGAACGTGCATCACTGAATTTGGCTCCTGAAATCTTCAATTGCTCCTTAACTAGAGCTCTTTTTACACATGCACCTGCTCCATCATGCTCCCCTTTCCCATACCCAGCTTCAAAAAAACTCCAAATATTAGGTACACCCCTCTCTACATGCATTCTACTCAACCAATAAAACATACGCGCATTCTTGAATTGACCTGTACAGTTATCTAACCAAATGAGATGTCGGCCCAGTGCTATATCATGCTCCTACAAGAACTCAAAAAAATTCTCGAAACAATGTTGGACATACTCGGACGAGTGAGATCTATCATCACTCATATAAAAATGATACTCTCTAATTATCTTTTGATCCTCCTCTATACTATCAGGTGCATGTCTAAACGTTATGTGGACAAAAATAGCAATCTGAATAGAATTGTAATACTGAGATTTTACCTCATTTTGTGGTTGCAATGTGTAGTTTTCAGAAAAATCAACCACTGATATAATAGTGCCAATCGGAAAAGAGTCCTTACATATCTTGAATTGTTGATCCAACCACTGAGACCTATGATTATGCCTTGCATATTTGTAGAAAATATTGTCCTTAAAATCTGAAATAAAATCAGCAACACTGCATTCTTTTGTAACTAACTCACATCTAGAACCTTCACCTTCACTCTTTAAAGTATATTTGACTATCTCATATCTCTTTTTCTCAACAAGATTCTTTCCAAATTCATGTTCCGAACCCTCATGAAAACATTGAACAAACTTTGACAAGCCACCACATTGTGAGCACTTCGCATTTAAACAATCATTTCTATAGAAAAAGGAACCATCATCCCTAGAACAAAAAAATAGATCTAGCAAGTCCCTTGATGATTTCAGAAGATGCATTGCACCACACTCCTGCAACATTTCATTAGTATGCAAAGTAGAACGGATATAGCATAATAGTTCATGGTACATTGAAAACTCCACATGGTATTTGCAACAACAAGTATTACGAATCTTAAGAGGCACACAATAGAATGGCTTCAAACCTTCAAAAGTTCTTTGCGAGATTTCCATATTTGGATGTGTTTGATTAAATTTGTTGAACAACATTGTTTGGCTTGATTCCAAGAAATGTTTAGGATGCGGTGTACGGTCTCGACTGCCAATTCTTAACTTTAAAACATCCTTTGCATTGTTGATACTCTAGAGTTATCATGCCAAAATTGTTGAATTGTCTGCTTTACATTATCGGTTAGCTTCTTATCAACACGTGTAAGATATCCGGAAAAAGCCCATGTATCATTTTGAAGAGGATCATCTATTCTTTCTCTTCTTGCAAGAGCTCTATCCAAAGTTTTACGATTTAAGTCAAAATCAATACAAGTTTGTCTCATAAAGTGAGCCTTTTACAATTGATGGCTTACTATGGCGGTGGTAATGACTCTCCGAGTAGCTCTCTTTTCTTTTTCCTTGTTATTTTTTCCAATAGACTTGAGAGCATTAAAACTATTTTTGACAATAATAGAATTTTTTTCGGTCCTCTTGTTCAAACGAATCTTCAATTTGGCTAGCAAAGGTCTCATCTTTTGCATCTTTAGCAATTGTACAAAAACTTGGCATTGCTCGGTCAATGTCTTATCGCTAAAATATTGGTTGAAAAGTATTCTAGCCCACAACTGAATAGTTCGTGTTGACCTCTTGCCTTCAAAATTGTTTATAATGTTATCATCAATTTCAACTAACCATTTAGGGGTCCTTTAAGGTCTTGAATTTGGAATACCTCTTTCTTCCACACAAGGTTCTTCATTTCTCGTGTAATCTGGTGAAACATAATTTACACTTGCTTCAATATTATGTTCAACATCTTCATTTCCAACATTTTCACCTTGAACATTTTCAATATCAATTTGAACAATTTCATTCCCAATTTCAATATCATGTTCAACATCTTCAATTCCAACATTTTCATTATCAATCTCAATATTTTCATTCCCAATTTCAATATCATGTTCAACATCTTCAATTCCAACATTTTCATTATCAATTTCAATATTTTCATTCCCAATTTCAATATCATGTTCAACATCTTCAATTCCAACATTTTCATTATCAATTTCAATATTTTCATTCCCAATTTCAATATCATGTTCTACATTTTCACCTTCAACATATTCAATTTCCTCATCACTTGAAAGACCATAGGGCTCAGGTTCACCAATATTTAACATACCTTGTCTTTTATTTTTATGACCTTCTCTATCCCTTTGTCTATATCCTTCAATTTGTTCTTTTGTCAGCTTTCTCTTACGTTTTTGCTTCCGACGACTGCTGCTCCCCATTATACCAAATAAAAGATGCTAAAAAATCAATATGTATGACAAATTTGAGTACAAAAATCTCCTAAAAGTTTATTTTTGTCTCTCGTGTTTGAAACCGCGCATTTGTCACCTGCAAAGTGCTGCAAACAAAATGCAGGGTCCGTTGGAATGCACAAAAATGGCCCACATGGGGTTTTTCTATGGCCCACAAATCGGATATCCGATTTATAAAACATGTTCTCCAACGGTAAGATTCAACCTCTACACAATGGAGTTCCACAAATCGGATATCCGATTTGTATAGACATGGTTCAAAGGGAGAGGGAGAGGGAGAGGGGGAGAGGGAGAGGTAGAGGGAGATGAAGATAAAGGGAGGGAGAGTGGGAGAGTGAGAGGGCGAGAGGGAGAAGTAGAGTGGGAGGGAGGAGGATGGAGAGGAGGGAGGGAGAGGGAGGAGGAGGGGATGGATAGGAGAGGAGAGGTGGAGAGGGGGGAGAGAGGAGAGGAGGAGGAGCGAGAGGAGAGGAGAGGAGAGGAGATGAAGAGCTGCTGAGGGAGAGGCAGAGGAGAGAGAGTGGAGGAGTGGGAGGAGTGAGATGAGAGGAGGAGGAGAGGAGAGGGGAGGATGGGACGGAGATAGATCAGGGAGAGGAGGAGAGAGGAGAAAGGAGGAGGAGGAGACTGAGAGGGAGGCACAAGGAGGGAGAGTGAGAGGAGCGAGAGCAAGACATACTGAGGAGGAGACAGAGGAGAGAGAGAGGATGGATTGAGTGAGAGACCTGAGAGGAGAGGAGAGGAGAGGGAGAGAGGGAGAGAGAGAGAGAGAGAGAGAGGATTGAGCAAGACCTGAGGAGGAGAGGGAGAGGATGAGGAGAGGGAGATGGAGGAGGAGACGAGAGGAGAGAGAGGAGAGAGGGAGAGGAGAGGGGAGAGGAGAGAGATGAGAGGGAGATAAAGGAGGAAGAGTGGAGGGAGAGGAGACGAGAGGGAGTGGGAGATGGAGGAGAGCTGAGACGGAGAGGAGAGGAGAGGCAGAGAGAGGAGAGAGGAGGAGAGGAGAGAGGAGATGAAGACAAAGGGAAGATGAGAGAGGAGATGAGAGAGAGGAGAGGGGGAGGAGATAACTGAGGAGATGAGATGAGAGAGACGAGGAGAGGAGAGGAGGAAGGAGAGGAGAGTGAGACGGAGGAAAAGGAGAGACCGAGACAGAGACGAGAGAGACGAGAGAGATGAGAGTGGAGGAAAGGAGAGGACATGGAGGAGGAGAGGAGAGGAGAGGAAAGGAGAGGGAGAAAGGAGAGGGAGAAGGGAGGAGATGGAAAAGTGGGAGAGGACCGAGAGTGGAGAGATAGGAAGGAGGGAGGGAGAAGGAGGGGAGAGAGAGAGAGAGAGAGAGAGAGAGAAGAGTGACGAGTGAGACTTGAGAGGGAGAGGGAGAGGGAGAGGGAGAGTGGGAGGAAGAGTGAGATGGAGAGGGAGAGGTAGAGAGAGGGGGAGAGGAAGAGGGAGAGGGAGAGAGGGAGAGGGAGAGGGAGATAAAGGTACGAAGAGCGGGAGAGTGGGAGAGTGAGAGGGAGAGTGGGAGAGAGAGAGAGGGAGGGGAGAGGGAGAGAGAGATGGAGAGAAGGAGAGAAGACAAAGGAGGGAGAGAGAGAGAGTGAGAGGGGAGAGTGGAGGGAGGGGAGAGTGGAGGATGGAGAGGGAGAGGGAGAGAGAGGAGAGAGGGAGATGAAGAGAAAGGAGGGAGAGTGGGAGATTGAGGAGACAGAGGGAGAGTGGAAGAGGAGAAGGAGAGAGAGAGAGGAGGAGAGGAGGAGAGTGGGAGAGGGAGAGGGAGAGAGGGTTTAGAGTTGAGGGAGAGAGGGAGAGGGAGAGAGAGAGGGAGAGGGAGAGAGGGAGAGGTAGAGGGAGAGATAGAAGGAGAGGGAGTGAGAAGGAGAGAGAGAGAGAGAGAGAGAGAGAGAGAGAGAGAGAGAGAGAGAGAGAGACTTCAGAGAGATAGAGGTGGAGAGAGCGATAGGGAAAGAGATAATATTTAAATATTTTGTAAATTGGTAATGTATATATTTAATTATTTATGGATTAACTAAAATATTGAAATAATATTAAAATATTTATAGATTAACTAAAATATTTAAATATTATACATTTAATAATATATTATATATTAAATACATAATTCGGCAAGAGATTACCATAAATTTTATATTAAATATATTACATTATAAACTTTATTGGATATTATATATATTAAATTATAAACTTAATTGCATTTTTAAATAATATATTAAAGATTGTATAAATTGTTTTAAAACTGATCTAAAAGATATCATATATCAAATTCAAATCGAATATTCGATTTAAATCCGATATCCGATATTCTGACTCAAAATTTAATGCCTTGGTATTAGGCTCGGTATTAGGCTCGGGATTTGGTTCGAACCTGCCAATCCTAAAAGTCAACACATAAAACGTGTTTAACAACTTACCTTGTTTTTCCAGACTTCGCCCATGTGGCTAACGACTTTTATTTTACCTAAAATTGATAAAAGGAAAAGGGTTTGTAAAGGAGCTTCTCAGCTTTCTACCAATATAAATTATATTTTCTTTAGAATCTAATAAATAATTATTATTTATTTTTTATTAGAATTACGACTAAAGTCCCGATTGATAGTCTGATAGAAAAACATCTATAGCTTTCAAACGGTATCACATTTTTTGAATCCAAAACATGCGTCAAATTCTATGCTTTGCATACTATAGGATAAAAAAAATAAAATGAATTCCATTAAGTTTTGACCAAGTTAAGGTGGTCAGACATACGAGTTTTTATATTTTTAAAAAGTTGTAATAAAAAATTCATAATTAATTATTTATTTAAAAAAAAATTACAAAAAAATATGCATCACATCCGGACATGAGTCCTCTACTTATATCTAAAATTTTATAAAAAAAATATTATGATTTTATTATGGTTAGAGTGGTCAGACAGACACCTACTTTTTATTTTTTCCCTGAAATTTTAGTACTACTGCATTGAAATTTTAAATTTTCACCAAATAGATTTTTTTTTACAAAAATTAACCTATTAGTTTAGAAACTACATTCAATTTTCCACAGACTCTATTCTTATTTTTGAAATAATATAGATAACTTATTTAAATTTTGATGTCAAGTTGCCCAACTCTGATTTTTTGAATTTTCATTGCCACTTAAGGACCTGTTTTTTCCATGATGATCCTGCACAAACCCATTAGTGTGAATAAGACTCTCCTAAATAAGATACAATATAACTATTTTATTAATAAAAAAATCACATCATTGGATAGAGCATAAAAAATTACCTTGAATAAAAAAAATCACCCAAAATGGTGTTTGTATGATTGAGAATGAGGTTCTTGAAGTTTAGAAAAAATATAAACTAGCCAACAGTGAGGGGTCTACTAGGGAAGAAAAGGATGACATCATGTTGACATCATGATGAAATCACTATAATATGCTTGGAGCACCCTAACCTCTTGATGAAATCCTCAAACTCCTCCCACCTAAAATCTTATAACATTAATGAGGGTATTAAAGTTTTTCCTTCCACTTTGAATTCATACTTGTGCTTCACCAATCCTCAAGTATGTCTTCTACCTTAGTCATTACTATCTCCCAAATTGGTCTAAGAGAAACAATTTTAATAGTCATAGCCTTAATTCTACATCCTTAATAAAAATTTATATATTAGTGATGAAGTCACCTCATATTGTCGCATTAGGTTTGTTGTGTGTTTTCATCCCCTTTTCACCAAGCAAGTTCCTTTAACAAAATCTAACACAAATTTTTGATTCATAGGAAAATATTATATTAAATTACTATTAAAAACATTTTTGTATGTTGTAGACTCCTTCCCCTTATGATCTATGTTTACTAGCCATCCTATGTGCTACTAGGATATACCATACCAAGATTCAAACTACTCAAGAGAATACCCACTAGATATTTTCTTATGTAACCAACTCTATATCTAAAACACACATCTCATTTGGAAAAATCACCTTACCATGCATGATAAATAACCATAATAATTACACCATTTGTCATACCCTTATTAATGGATTTTGCACCCTTAGCACAACAAATCCATAATAATTATACAATGTATGTAATTTACCTCCTTAATATAATTTATGCACACACCTCTCTCCAAGAACATGATATTTAATTAAAATGCATTTTGAGAGGGATATAATTTTCTTGTAACACATCTATAAACTTTAGAAGGAACTAACTAAAGCTAACCAACAAGATCTTGGTCAACTAGCTCATAGAGGATGAAAATCTAAATGTTTCTCTAAATCCTTTAATTTGGAAACATCTTCTACATATCTATTTAGGATCCAATTCATACTACTCCCTTTATTAATTAATAAGATTGATCACTATCATCAAGTCTCCTCTAACTATTGATTTTTCTATTTTTGCATAATATTGTTGTTGCCAAGCTAGCAAGCAACACTTCTTGCTTTCCCTTATTGTTATTCTAATTTGAAAGAATAGGGAACCTCCATAACCCAAAAGTCCCTTAGAATCTCTTAACACAAAAGCTCCTCTCGCTAAAATTAGGTTTGTTTTAAAGTAACTATCAAGATTTAATTTTTCTTAGCTTTTTTTTGTAGAGAAACACATTGTTCTATATATACTATGTATAATTCTACTTTAATATAAATAGTAATTCACTTACTCAATATTAATTGTATTTAGTATAATTCTCATCCATTAAATTTGAAAACTTAAACAAATTATTATTTAATTATGCTATGTGACCATATATGTATAAAAACCAAAACATAGCCACACATATTTTAAAAAAATTAAAGCTATAAAATTAAAATACTTCTAAAATATTATAAAATTACTCTTAAGTAAAAAATATATAATATAGCTCGCACGAGTAGTAGAGTTGGCTTGGGCAGTAGGTTTGCTCCCCATTGGTCTTGGGTTCGACTCCACTCCTGGGCTTAAGAGGCGGGACTTCTTGCAGGCAGGGGATCTCACCCGCAAGGGACTAGTTTCGCCCTAGCTCGTTCCAGGTACCCAAGATACGGGCTGCTGGACCATTGGGTTAGGTCGCTAGGACACCCTTGTTGTATATATATAATATACTTAGACATAATATTTACTTTCAAAGTAAATTTAAAAGAAAAAAAAGAATTAAGAATAAAATGAATAAAAACTTTTCAAAAAGAAACTAAAGTAAATAATGTAATACAATAAATTTATTCTTAACAAAATTAAAATCTATGTCCACGTTACATTTATATAATAAATAAAATAAAATGATTCTTAAGTAGAATAATTTATTTATTTTTTATCAAATTATCTATTTATATACTTGTAATAATTTACATAAATATTAATATTTAAATGTTCATATAAAATAAAAATAAAAATAAATTAAATATTTGTATCTTACTTGAATTACAAATTTAATATAAACACCTCTTTTAAATAAATATGTTTAAAAGGAACATATTAATTATTAATATTTCATAATTATTTTAAAAAATTATATAAATAAAAGATGAACTAAAAAACATTAAAATTATATAACAGTCAACAAACATTTATTTAAAACACATGATAGTTTGAAATCCCACGCCTAGTCACATCATTAGAGTCACAATTGTTTGAAATTCATGTACAAGTGAGTAAGTATATAATTTAATATATTAAGAAAATCTCATACCGACTTTCGTATTTGGAAAAAAAACGTCGTCTGCTTCTTAACGCTTTCTGTCGGTTGGTCATCACCTCTCTGCTTTTCTTTTTCGTTGAACAATATCCGTTGTCTGAGAAAACAACGGAAGTCCCCACATGTACTTCTACAGAGCCTACTGCTCTTTAGAATTTTATTAGGGATAGAAATTTTAATCATTTTGTACAACAAAGCTCATTGTATCGGTGAAAACTTCACTCATTTCAATTTTCATTTAGTTTTTTCTTTATTTTGTGAGAGTAAGTTTGATATATTTATATATTGAAAGCATGAAGTTTCCACAGTTTATGATAATAGTATATTAAGATTTTTGGATTGAAACTGTGTAAGAAATTTTTATATCCATTTTTGTTCTTTATCTGCATTGCATCATGATGATCACACAGTTCCAATCCAGAAATCTTAATACACTATATTTATATATTAGCAATTGGTATAATTTCGTATAAAGTTAAGCTCTTTTCTTCATGCAATGAGTGTCGAGTGGATCATTTATTCTCATATAAGATGGGTTTGTGTGAACCACTATTTATAAAATATTTGACTCAAAGACTACATAGTCGAATTGTGATAGAAATATCATAATTCTCCCTTCATACTATTGCCCATCTACTTATGCACATTTCTAGAAGAAGAATAAAACAAATGATTTCTACAAATAATTTACCATCAAACCATGATAAAATGCAAAATGCAAAAGCTTTCATGTTCAAAATGAAGAGATTCTTCTAAGAATAATAAATAGAATTCCCAAATAACCATGAAATGAAAAATAGCATTCATGTTGATAATAAACAACATTTTTTACTTGTAACCTCATAATAGATTATATCTCAAGGTAGGCATCTAAAATCATCATCCAACTCAAATGAAACGCACCAACAACACTCAAGATGCTCAACTACTCAATTCTCATGTCCAAACTAAAAGATTTGTTAACTATACCTTTATAACTACCACTACAAACTCCACCTCTTTCACAAATACATACAATAATTAATACCAATTTTTTTTTTAATAAGATTACATCCCCTACTACAAAATTGATAGTCGGGATATAGACAGTCAAGAAAAGTTGCAGAGAGACATGCAAAAAGCCAAAACATCTTTTAACACACAACACTGATTCTAGAGACCGATGAACATGGTCGAACTCGTTCATATAGCTATTCAGATTGATATTTCTAAAGCTCATTCAATCCCAATATATGTTTCACCAAACAACTCTGATTAGACCTCTTGGCAAGTACAATACGTTTTGTCCAACATAATTGGCATTACTACAATTTCACTTCAGACCCAGATGGAACTCAATATTCCCATTGCGACTATTTCTACCCATTTCCCTTACATTCTAAGGCTCTTTTAGACTAACTTAGCCTAAAAACACTGTTATTGATTCTCTAGCCACTGCATCACGCTGACAGTGCCAGACACACAGTGATAGCTATCTTTTCTTATCTTCCACATGCCTTCCTTTGAGGACTACAGTCATACAGCATGCTTCTACCTCCATATTGTCAAGTTATTGTCACATCCCACTGCTTCTATTATCTTCATTCCTAGTAATTTTTCCAATGGAGTTGTTGGGGGTTTGGATGTCTTGTCTACTTGCTGAATGTATGCTGCATAAAATGTAGAGGATGATCATAGCTCTCAGCCCAGGCCCCACATGATGTCTCTGCTTTTCTTTTCGTTGAACAATATCCACGAAAGTTCTTCTGTCTCAGAAAACAACGGAAGTCTCCATATATACTTCCACAGATCGTATTCCTCTAAGATATTTTTAAGGAATTACTTAGAATTTTATTAGGGAAATAATATTATTTTAATGTTTTTTTACAACAAAACTCATTGTAGCCGTGAAATTTTCGCTCATTTCAATTTTCATTTAGTTTTCTCTCTATTTTGAGAGACTAGTTTGATATATTTACATATTAAAATTGGCGTAATTTTGTATAAAGTTAGGCTCCTTTTTTCATGTAATGAGTGTCAAGCAAATCATTCATTCTCATAAGAAATGGGTTTGTGTGAACCACTTCTTATAAAATGTTTGACTCAAAAATTACGTACTTGAATTCTGATAGAAATATCATAATCCTTCCAAGTTATACTATTGCCCATCTACTTATACATACTCCTATACATTTATGTTGTGCCTTATTCATATACACCTTCTTTCTAACAAATTTGCTATGATTAAATATTTTTTCACCCATTCATACATGCATCCCCATATCTCTATAATTCACCTTGATTTCACTATTTTCACATCATTCAACAATTCTACAAGAGTTAGTTCAATCCTAAAACTACAAATTTGACCCATGAAGTTTCAAATTTTAAATTCAAAATTTGATCAACTCCCACATATTCATTTCTTACCTAGAGCCAACTAAACATGTGTTTACATAATTTATTGTTATGTACTTATATTTAAATATATTCAATTGCATGCATTTATCATCAAATATCATCTTGTGTCACTTCAAACATTTGCATTAAAGGAACATGTTAGGAACACTTCCCTTGGTGTAGTGAAATAAATCTAGATTTGCACTTTCATTTTAAAGAATTTGTACAATTAAATATTTTTATTTTCAATCATTAACACAATCATAAAGACAATCCTAATTGAGAGATTGACCTAATAGAATATGAACCTTATCATAACAACTCTCAAAATATATTCTTATATATCACCAATAATTCATAAAATTAGAGCAGCTATGCTACACTCTAATATGTCACACACATGTTTAAATAAAGATGTTGTCAACTAATTTTGAATGAATTTAACCACCTATAATAGTTGCTTATGACATGTAATAAAAGAATAAACAAAAAATATCTCAATGTAAAGAAAATAGAATTGCATCACACACACAAAAATAAACAACGTGAGTATACTTTGGAGAAACTCTCAACTAGAGAGAAAACTCCAAGAATGGTGAGTTATTCTTCTTGTACCACCATGAGAAATTTTACTTTTGGTTCATCTTCCATTTGTAACACCAAATTCAGAACATGAAGGCATTTCATCTAGCACTAGCAATGATGCACAATCAATATTCGTTTTAAATAACAATAAGATTGATAATGTTTGGAGAGCTCATTATGAGGACCAAGATGATGCTAGACTTTATCAAAAATCAATGCTTTGAGACGATGACATCAGATTAGAATTATCAATTCAATATTTTGAATCATAATAATCAGAGATTCTAGATTGTATCAAGGTCTCTTTATAAACACTTAACATACAAATTGGTTTTTTAATTATATCTTCAATTATTATGCTCTTAAAAAAGGGAAGATCTAGAAATCTTCTTATAGTTTTATATATATATATATATATTTTTTTTTTTGCTGTCTATTTTATGATAGATTATGAAGTTTAATCTAAAATATTGATAAAAAAATTCAAAAACAACTCATACTAATAATATCAAATACTTACATAATTAATTAATATTTTATAGTAAATGATTATAATATTTTAATTTATTTAGTGATATTCTTAAAAGTATCAGCCTTAAAAAGCAATGAGCTAAGCCTTTTTAACATGAGCCCCTTAACAATGTATTTATCTTCCGCTGTGTTTATTTCATTAAACTTCTTAAATATGTTTAATTATTAATATTTATTTGTATGGTATCAGAACCCCCTCAAAATCTTGGGTGCATGGTAAGAGTCCGAGGAAACCTTTTGAAGGGCGCTGTTGCAACGTGCCAAGGCTTTATAGAGCCCTTTGGAGCGGGCAAGCATTGCAACCGCGTCGTAGATTTTGCTATGGGCGTAGCAGATTATGCTGAAGAAGGCTGTTTGAGGCACTGGGAGCGGTATCGAATGATCTATGCGTAGACTGGTGTGTGAGGGGGCCTGTAGAAGAGCCGCCTACACTCGATGACCACTAGAGGCAGAGGCAACCTGATGCAGGGGCATCTTCAGTTTTGTTTGAAATTTTGATTTTTAAAAGCAAGGTTCTGATAATGTTGTTTCTATTGAGTCCAATTCTGAAAAACAGAGAAGCTAAGGGCAGTTAGGGACGGTTAGAGAAGCTCTCGAACGGTTCTTGCAGGAAGAGGTTGTTCGGGTGGCAGAAGAGGAGACGTGGAAGGCAGTTTGAGCCTGGTAAACACTCTACACAGGCAGTTTCGAAAGAGGCCACGAAGAGAATAGGAAAGGGCGCTGAGAATCAGACAGAGAGAGAATGATAGGATAGATTGTGGCTTCAAAGGCTGGAAAGAGTTTGATGAAAAGAAGTTACTGAGGGAAAGAAAGCCCGAGTAGAGAAATTGCAGAGGGGAAGAAAACCCGCCTGGACGGGCGTTGGTCAAAGACTGCAGCATAGAAGGTAACCTATCCTGCATTCAATTGAGTCGATGTAGTTGGGTTGTGCTAGACCAGAGCAGATTCCTTTTTGCATACAGAACCAGTGATAATCGGGACGGGTAAAAGAAGATTGAAGTATTTGGAGGTCGCACAAGATGAGAAAGGAAGAATCACACGGGGGCTGAAGGAGATTTCTAGCTTTTTTTTCAAACGTTGCAGCATACCAAGATGAGAAATTCAACGCAGAATGTGGCATATTGGGAAAAAGGAGTGCGATGAAATGTTTGAAGGACATCAATGTTGATGCCAAGTCAGATTGAGTCGTGTAAGGTGACTGTAAACAGCGGGTATGTTTGCCATGTGGTACGGCATAGTAATTTCGAAAACATTAAAGCGTGCCTGTAGATGAAAGAACAGGACAGAGGATGAAAGGTAGAAGTTGCAGGAAGGAGGAAGCTGAAGAGAGGGAGTTGTTGAGAACAATTTGCAATGTATGTTGTCAGGAAATCTGAATTAATGAATAAAGATATTTGATTTGTTTTGAATTTGAATGGGTAATTGTGCGATTGTGAATTTCTGTATTAAATTGTCACTGAGTTTGTGTATTGGTTGAGAGTTGGTTGTTTGCTCCGCCTCCATCACGGGGGAGGGGGGGAGCAGGCAGATTGAATGAATTTGTGAAAAGTGAAAGTAGGAATAAGATAAAGAGGGTTAAAACATTAAGAATTCCATCACAACCTAGAGGGCAATGTAAAGCGGGAGGCACATTGAATGAATTTGTGAAAAGTGAAAGTAGGAATAAGATAAAGATGGTTAAAACATTAAGAATGGTGGAGAATATATACACAATAAATTTAAAGATTTTTGTGAAGAATATGGTATTAAGAGATAAAATGTCATTCAATATATACATTTTAATAAAATGGTGTTGTTGAAAGGAAAAATAGATCTTAGTGGAGATGGCATAATGTATTCTACAAATCTGGGATATCCTTTTATTTCTTTAGGTTGGGGTAGTTATAAAATATCTCATGTTTTGAATAGATCCCCTACAAATCATTTACAAAATGAAGGGATTGAGTAGCAAAGATTGGTATTGTTGGGACTATTATAGCATTGGCAACTCATTTCAAGTTTCCCCTTCACCAAATGAATGGTAATAATTCTTTATTTGGATGGAGAAATCGATTAGTAGATCAATATAAATCAACCCTTGGGATTCAATAATTCAAGACAAGAACATTTAGTTTGTAGATGATATGGCTTGAACAAAGTTCCAAGGGCTTGGTATGTTAAGATTGATGAGTATTTTAAAGCTCGATACTTCCAAATTATTCCTTGTGATCCAAACTAGTACATGTGAACAAAATTGATGAAGGTGGCACAATTATTATTGTGCTTTTTGTTCATGGTCTTTGTAACATACACCCCTTGATTTTTTTTGAAACCCCTGTTTGTTGGTTGCTTGTTCAATGGTGTTTTGTGTTTAGTTTTCAATGTGTTTTAGATGCATATAACATAAAGGAAATTATTGGAATAACAAGAAATACTAAATAATATCGCCTTTCAATAGAGACTTCAAAGAGCAACATTAAACATTTGTTTTCTGCTATTTAATCAGAATATTACATATGTATATCAGACCTAGTAAAAGCTCATTACAATAGCAATGAGGCTCCAAAATAAGCGCTAAAAAACACCAAGCTTTAGCCTTCAAGACACCCTATTCTCTAATGCCTTAGACCTCTTTTTTCAGTGCCCAAAGTCACAAATTATACTCAACATAAGTTGGTCACAGAATGGGGTTTTTAGCATCAATATGTCGCCCTTCTCAAAATATTGAACTACTCTAGTAAATTCAAAACTTCATTAAAAATTGCAAACTTGTGATTGAAATGATCGACAAGGAAAGCCCCCTCCATCTATCCAATACCCATTTTGATTCTGCAAGGCGTCTCAAAGATATGAGAAAATAAGTGAGTTATGATCCAGAAAAGCAATGCCCAAAAAATGAAACTAAACACACCAAAATCTTCACTTAAACACTCCAAACTAAAAACTAGCAACACACACCAAAAAAATCATTAAAAATACTGATAAGTCTTCATTTTCCAAACTCAAAAATCGAACTCTATGACGCTCTTTGTGATCTCAGCTATAGAAACACTCACAATCTTATTAGGGTGGATATTTCACCACCTAAACCAGCCTATGCGAAGAGGGTTTTCGTCCTCAGTTTGCATCCCAAGCAACTTGGAAGCAATCCGACATCATTTCATTATTTTGTCAAAGCAGAGATTTGAAAAAGAGAGCCAAAATGACAATATATATAAGCTATGGCAACTGGACTCCAAAAGCTTATTAATTTCTTCCTAAAAACCAATGCCCTTCTTAGCCTTTAAAAAACAAACATTTTAAATTCATCTTTTCTCCTCTAAGCGTCTCTCTCATGGAGCAAATAAAATATTTAAAAAGCCTTTTAAAACAACTTATAATTTGTACGACTAGGATAATGTGTTTTTTTCATGACCCTTTATCCCCCTCAACTTAAGTGACTGAATTAATCAATTATTAGCATTGCAACCTTAGGCTCTCCAAAAAACAACTGAGGAATAATATTGTTGTGTACATAGTGGCCTAGGACCAACTTCCCCAAAGAAGACTTACTATAAATAGCACTATTAAAAATAGTAAGTATAAACCAAATGCCAAAACTAAGCGAAACCGAAGACCATCGAAGAACACTATGACAACTAAAGAGCAACAACATAATCAGCCATTGTTATAAATAGAAACCCCCCTTAAACCCCAAAACTGAACTCCAATGTCGGTCACTGAGTCCCCTAACCACATCAACTAGCCTACAAGAACTCTAGAATAGGCTAATTAAATCATTGCATTGCTCAAGAGAAAAAAGGGGACATTACAATCTTATCATCATAAGAGTTAGGATGGATAAAATTAGTGACATAGAATTGATTTAAAATATAGGCTTGAGATGATAGATCTTGGTTTTCTACTCCATTTTATTACATCTAGATGTGGCACAAAGAAGATGGGGATGAATGTGAGATCATTATGGGCCAAACAATGGCAATGACAAAAAAAAGTATTAGCTAGAAAAGTGCTATCATTTGGATTTATATTCAAATTTGTATGAATAAAATATTAATAATTTTAGCTTATAACTTAGGTTCCCTCCAAAAATGCCTTGAGGTTACCTTGGAATTAAGTAATTGGGAGTCTCAAAACTTATCAAAACCTGCAAAATCATGCATTTTGTCTTATCTTAAAGTTTCCATGACTTTATCCTTGGAGCTAATAAGCATTTATAACCTAAATTAATAAAATAAAATTGATATATAGAGGAAACTGTCAAGATTCTAAAAATGTGATTTATTCCTTATTACAACTTTAACACTTAATTATTATTATTTTTGCATAGAACATGTATAAATTCTTGGTGTATATACACTCATAACTTTCAAAGAATTTATCATTTTTCAAATTTAAAAATTGTTTCATGTTTTAGGGTTCAATGGTAATAAAAAATAGTTAAGTTTTGAATTTCATATTTTTGACCAAGTTAGGCGAGCTATAACCTTTTTTAAGTTGCATTAAAAAATAATAATTTTTTTTACAAAAAAATGTCACATGCACCCATGTTTCCTTTACTTACATACAAGACTTGATGAAAAATGTTATTTTTGCTTCAAATTAGGTTGGCTAGAATGACAAGCAAGGGCCTTGGATCGATTGGTTAAAAGCATCATGTTGTAGGCAAGTGATCAAGAGTTTTAATCCCTCGGTCCACATGATACCAGAGGCCATGTCTTGCTAGTGTCGCCAATCACGTTAAATATTTTCCTGACGCATTGTGCAAGTTATAGGGGCATAAGCCAATTCCTACATTATAAAGAAAAGTTGGCTAGAATGACAACTATGTCTTTTACTTTAAAAATTTTAGTCATTTGAAATATCTGAATTTTATCAAAATAATTTCAAATTATTCAAAAAAACTAGCATTCCATAGACTAGATTTATTTTTCTATAGATTACAACCTTTTTAAAGTTATAAACACATCTTTATTTTGTTATAAGAAATCATTTAAGTTTATTTTTTGCACTTCTATTTTTACATAAGGGTGTTTTTCCCTTCATGATATTGCACTCACCCATAAAATTTATATCTCTCCCAAACCAAGTATTTTACATATCTTTTCAACAAGTTTAAAATGCCATAGTATATAATCTCTCCCAAACCAAGTATGTTACATAATTTTTCAACAAGTTAAAAATATTATATTGTATGAGTGTCTCTACTCCACATACTCTATGGTTGAACTTGATCAATGATATTGAAGGTAGTGATGTTGATCCTACCTTATACAAGAAACTTGTTGGAATCCTTGTGTATTTGAAAAACATTTGACTAGATATCTCTATTGTAGTAGGTAAGGTTTTTAGTTCTCTTAAGGTTCCATATTGGATGGCAATGAAAATAATATTGTGGTAATGTGTAAGGGACTTTGATTATGGGTGTTTATTGTTCCTCTCTTGGACACTCAATAAACTTGCAAGATATTCTAATTCATCTTAGACAATTGTTGTCCAAATGGTAGAAAATCGACCACAAGATATGTTTGTGTCTTGGTTTCAACCTAGTTCCATTTCATAGTAAGAAGTAGTCTAATATTTCCTTGTTGACTACAAAGGATGAATATGCAATGGATCAATAAATAGGAAAGCTATAGAAATCACTTGGTTACAATCTATTTTTTTAATACTCCAACAACATCAAACAAATCCGTGTTTGCTCTACTATGAGAATCAAAGTATCATTCAACTTTCGTTGAATCTAATGTTACATGCCAAATGAAGCATTTTAAGGTCTATCACTATAACAATAAACACCTCACTGAGTTTCAAGTGATCCATCTTTGGTATTGCAATAAAAATGACCAAATAACTAATATTTTCATCAAGGCCTTATGTGATGTGAAGTTTGTATATATTAAAGTTATTTAAGGCTTGAGAGTAGTCACATGAGTATTTGGTGTTGTCATCCAAGAGAGATTTGTGAATGTAAAACTCCATATTTTTGGATGCAATTTATTGAGTATTACAATGCCTAACATTAAGGGATATGCTAACATGCATAATATTAGGGTCTCTATTTAATTGGTAGTCATTAATTTTGTTGTCCTAGTTTGATTAATAATATATCATTCTTATAAATATTTATATATATTCTCACATATGCTTGGCAATGATCCAATACTTCTAGGTCACAAGCCCTTTGAATAATATATTCATCTCTAAGTATGTTTATTTCATTTATATTCTTGAATTTATTTATAAATTTCTATTATTATTTAGCTTTCACATATAGTAAAATATAATACATATAATAACTACATAAAAACATATAATAACTAATGAAAAAAAAAATGTGATTATATCTCCTACTAGAAAATTGATATTCTAGAGATAGGCACTAAAAAAAAGTTGCAAGAGCAGACATGCAGCAGGCCAAAAACCTCTTAACACAAAACACTGATTTCTAGAGACAGAAGAATATGGTCGAGCTCGTTCATATAGCTATTCAGATTGATATTTCTAAAGTTCATTCAATCCCAATATCTGTTTCACCAGACAACTCTCATTAGACGTCTTGGCAAGTACAATACATTTTCCCAAACATGATTGATGGGACTCATTATTCCCATTGCGACAATTTCTACCCATTTTCCTTACATTCTAAGGCTCTTTTAGACTCACTCAGCCTGAAAACACTGTTATCTATTCTCTAGCCACTACATCACGCTGACAGTGCCAGACACACAGTGATAGCTAAGTTTCTTATCTTCCACATGCCTTCCTTTGAGGAGTACAATCATACAACATGCTTCTACCTCTATAGATCCAGATTGTCAAGTTATTGTCACATCTCGCTGCTTCTATTATCCTCGTTCCTAATATTTTTTCTAATGGAGTTGTTAGGGTTTGGATGTCTCGTCTAGATGCTGAATATATGCTGCATAAAATGTAGAGGATGATCGTAGCCCTCAGCCCAGGCCCCACATGTCTCTGCTTTTCTTTTCGTCGAACAATATCCAAGAAAGTTCTTCTGTCTGCGAAAACAACGGAAGTCTCCATATATACATCCACAGATCGTATTCCTCTAAGACTTTTTTAAGGAATTGCTTAGAATTTTATCAGGGAAAGAAATTATCTTTTTAATGATTTTTTTCACAATTTAGTCATCAGAAAACAAGTTTCAGTTGTCGTTTAATGGTAAATCAGTTGCTCTTCAGGTAAAAACCTCCAAAATCTCACTATCACATAAAAGTCAAATAAATATTGATTTGACAATTGGATGGGAACATTTTATTTCCATTTGCATTATTTTTTATCAATTTGATGACAACTTTCATTTACATTGTTTTATGTTTTAAATTTGTATACAGTATTTCATAATCAAATTATACTTAATTTCTTTAAGGAAAAACTCTAGATCTGTCTAAGTTTATTTCATTCCATTATTTAGTACTTATTATTAATTGTTTAATCCAGCCACATGCAACTAAGATTTGTAGCACATCCATGCACAAACACATACTCTCTAACATATTAACATACATATAATTTTCTATTAGTGTAATCCTTGAACCTCCTTTAGATGCAAGTGCTAGTTTACAACAAAGCTCATTGTAGTAGTGGAATTTTCACTCATTCCAATTTTCATTTAGTGCTCATTGTAGCAGTGGAATTTTCACTCATTCCAATTTTCATTTAGTTCTCTCTATTTTGAGAGAGTAGATTGGTATATTTAATATTAACAATTGACACAATTTTGTATAAAGTTAGGTTGCTTCCTTCATGCAACGAGTGACGAGCAGATCATTTATTCTCATAAGAGATGGGTTTGTGTGAACCACTACTTATAAAATATTTGACTCAAAAATTATCTAGATAAATTCTGAAAGAAATATCATAATCCTTCTAAATCATACTATTGCTCATCTACTTATACACATTCTTATGCATTTATGTTGTGTCTTATTCATATACACCTACATTCTAACACATTCACTATGATTAAATATTTTTTCACCCATTCCTGCATCCATCCCCATACCTCTATAGTTCACCTTGAATTCACCATTTCCGCATCATTCAACAATTTTACAAGAGTCGGTTCAATCCTATGACTACAAATTTGATCCATGAAATATCAAAATTTGACCAACTCCTTATGCATTCCTTTCTTATCTAGAGCCCACTAAATATGTGTTTGCATAATTTATTATTATTTACTTTTATTTAAATATACTCAATTGCATGCATTTATCATCAAATATCATCTTGTATCACTTCAAACATTTGCATTAAAGGAACGTGTTAGAAACATTTCCCTTGGTGTAGTGAAATAAATCTAGACTTTCACTTTCAATTGAAGGAATTTATACAATTAGATAATTTTGTTTTCAATCATTAACACAATCATAAATACAATCCTAATTAAAGAGTTTCTCTAAGAGGATGTGAACCCTAACAATCTTACAACCCTCAAAATATATTCTTATATTATCACCAATAATTCATAAACTTAGGGCAGTTATGCTACATTCTAGTATGTCACATTTATATTTAAATAAAGATGTTGTCAACTACTTAGTAGAATTTAACCACCTCTAATAGTTGCTTATGTCATGTAATAAAAGAATAAATGATGAAGACGATAAAAAATCTCAAATTTGCTGAACCAACAACTCAATCACAAAGCCATGACAATCATGCAATTTAATTGACAAAAAATCACGCTGAACCTTTTGGTAGCTATTCGACTATCTTCCAATTCAAAGTCCAAAACAAAGAATTTACAAATACAATTCCAATTTATTCATTTGAATCATCTGCCATAGGCGATAACTTAACACCTGCTTTAAAGTTTTGTTTCTAAATTCACATTCTCTATGAGATAGATTTTCCTCCATTGTCGCTTCATTCATGGTATTCGCAAGAATATTAATATCACTCGTTTCCCACGACCCCTCTTTCTAGACCATGATACCTTTTTTTCCCCCTTTGTTCCCTATTGCACAACCTCCCTTAACTTCTCTTCATTCAAATAATTTATTAATTACAGATATGGATCTTCCTGCAACACCCATTGATTTCCTCGGTTCATGGTGCAACCTCTAATCTCTGCACTGCCTTTCCTCCATGCGCCACGCTACTGGAGTCTTCAAATTTCAACTTCAAAATATCTACATAGCCCCTATATGCCTCCAATATGGCACCTTATTCCCCCCTACCTGCGCCAAATTCTCCCTTTAGTACGCCCCTGCAATCTTTCTTTTAATCTGCAACTTAAAACTTTTTAAATACCCTCAACATTGGCACCTCCTACCCACATAGCTTCCTGTTGTCTATTGCAAAGGAAGCTCGACCCTTCTTATGCAGAGTCTTTTTTTTCTCAATGCTTCCTCTGTGCCTTGTGCACCCCGGGCATTCTTTTGTCTGAAATCTGACTTTGAATTTAGACGTGGGTCTCTTGTTAAATATGAAACCTAATATTAATTATATTTATTTTCCCACCAACCGTATGACTGTTCAACTTCCTTGTATACGAAGAGTTGGTGTTGTTTTATATATGCTGTTGCATATTCTTCTTGTATTCATTCGAACTGATAAGTAATAAAGTATTCCTCTACTTTCAGTGTGGACGTAGCCTATATGGTGAACTATGATAAATGATGGTGTTTGTGTGATTTGTTTCTGTTTCTCTTCATTCTGTTTTCTGTGCTTAATTGATTGCTTTCATAATCTATCAATTGGTATAAGAGCTCGGTAACTAGAGCTGTTTGGAAATCAGAGAGGAATTTCCAGAATTATAGAAGAATCAGATAAATGGAAGATAAAGAAATTCGCAGGGCAGAATTTCGGCCTTTGGAAAGTGCAGATGGAGTCACTGCTGATCAAGTAGGATCTCGCTTTAGCATTAGAAGGGAAATCCAAAAAACCAGCAACCATGAAGGATGAAGATTGGGAAAAAAACCAGCAAAAAGGCAAGAGCTACCATCTTCCTGTCGCTGTCCAGTAATGTACTGTTTAATGTTTCATCACAGCCGACTTCGAAAGATTTATGGGATAAGCTTTCTTCAACATATGAAATGGCTTCAGCATCTAATAAGGTATTTATCATGAAAAAATTATATAATTTAAAGATGAAGGAAGGAGGAATTATGGCAAACCATTTAAATGAATTCAATACCTTGATAAACCAATTGGTCTCGGTAGGCATCAATCTAGATGATGAGATTAAAGCCATACTATTACTTTGTTCATTACCTAACATCTGGGAAAGTGTTGTAATGGCTGTTAGCACCTCAGTAGCTGCCAAAAGCAAGTTGCAATTTGATGATATTGCAGGTACTCTTCTCAGCGAAGACATGAGAAGAAAAAATCAGGATTCTTCTGGTGATGCTTTAACAGTAGTAAGTAGAGGAAGGTCTCTAGATAGAAGCAGGGATCATAGCAAAGGAAGATTCAAATCAGCAAGGAGGTCAAAGTCAAGAGGACGAAATGGTGATTGCTGGTTTTGTGGCAAGGTTGGTCATACAAAGAAGAATTGTCGGTCTTATAAAAAGGCACAAGAAAAAGTGTGGGACAACGAAGCTAATATAGCTTATAATAGTGACGATGGCGTTTTAATTCTCTCTACTACCGACACCACATCTGGTTCTTGGGTTATTGACTTCGGAGCCTCTTTTCATGCCTCTTCATGCATGGAGGCTTTCACAAACTATGAGGAAGGTCAGTTTGGAAAAGTATATTTAGGTGATAATAAAGCATGTGATATAATTGGGAAAGGCGCTGTTTTGTTACAGCTGAAAGATGGAAGCAAATGGTTTTTAAAGGATGTTCGTCATGTTCCTAAACTCAAGAGGAACTTAATATCTGTAAGTCAGCTCTATGCTCAAGGTTGCCACGTTTTATTTACTTCCGATACTTGGAAAATTACTAAAGAGGCTTTGGTAGTAGCAAAGGGAAATAAAGTTGGAAGTTTATATGTTTTTGAAAATCATAATCAAGTGGGAATTGCCATGACTATTGAGGACAGTGGTACGGAACTTTGGCACAAAAGGCTTGGCCACATGAGCAAAAAAGGGCTATCAGTTATGCTCCAAAGAGGACAACTACCGGGTCTGAAATCTGTTGATTTGGATTTTTTTCAACATTGTCTCTACGACAAACAAAAGCGGGTGAGCTTCGTGAGAACCGGTCATGAGAAGAAGAGTCACCCCTTGGAGCTGGTCTATTCAGATGTCTTTGGACCCACTGAGGTAACCTCCATTGGAGGAGCTAACTATTTTGTCACTTTTCTTGATGATTGTACAAGGAAAGTTTGGATTTATATGCTTTCTAGAAAATCAAAGGTGTTTATTAAATTCAAATTATTCAAAGCTTATGTCAAAAATCAAATTGGGCACAAGATCAAGTGCTTGCAAACAGATAATGGAGGAGAGTTTTGCTCCTTGGAATTTGACAATTTTTGCGCAGAAAATGATATTCAATAGATCAAAATTGTTCCCTTTACTTCTCAAGAGAATGGTGCAGTTGAAAGGCTCAATCGAACAATTTTGGAGAGAGCTCGTTGTATGCTTTCGAATGCTGGATTAGGCAAAGAGTTTTGGGCAGAGGCCTATAATACAGCATATACTTGATTAATCGAGCACCGTCATCTCGATTGAATTTTGATATTCTGGAAGAGACTTGGTTGGGTAAGCGAATTTCTTACAGTTATCTACGTGTTTTTGGGTGTGAAGCCTTTGCTCTTACTCCCAAGGAAAAACGGACTAAACTTGATCCGAAATCAAAGCGTTGCATATTCATTGGCTATGGCGAGAACAGTTACGGCTTTAGACTTTGGGATCCACTTGAACGAAAGATTATTCGGACTTGTGATGTAGTGTTCAATGAACACACCTTTCCAGTCTTGCAATTTCAATCCATGAATTCCAAGGAATATGTTCCTATGTTTGCATTTGAGAATCATACTTCACAGGACTCATTTGTTTCTTTGCCTCCTACAACGATTCATTCACCCACCTCTGTTTTATAGCATGGCCCTCTCGATTCCTATCAGAATGATGAAGAGCAGTCTAAGAATCTCGAGCAGGCCGAATATGAAACACACGCCTCACCAAGAAGCATCGTACCTTCCTTTGAGGACATTTATTCCTCCTGGCATCCTGCGCAAGCCTCTCCTCCAACGAACACAGGTTTTCTTGACCACTCACACCACCCTGACACTCCTAGAATGGATGTGCAAGAGTTGGGAGAGCACCCGCGGCAATCAACAGTTGGAGAATGTGACTCCAACAAATCTCTCGGCATCCAGTCACAGGGGTCGCTCAAAGAAATTGATGCCAATCCTAGATGCATAGGATATAAGACAACACCCCTATCCATGGACGCACAAGAAATGAGGCAGCAGCCGCGACAGTCAACAGATAAGGAATTCAGCTCCACTATTAATAATGATCACTACCAACATCAAATTTGGCCAGCCTCTTCTACAACATATGTTCCTGGTTATGGCAAAGATGTAGTCTCTCAAGATAGAGAGCAGGGAAAATTTGTTGAGCAGCCAAGTTGATGTCTTGGCAAGAAACAGAGTGCTCTATAGGACACTCAAACAGGGACTAGAAAGGGCACTGAAATTGTAACTTCTAATGTGCCAACTAAGATAGAACTTCGGCAGTCTACCAGGCAAAAGAAACTCCCAAGTAAATTCAACGATTTTGAATTGCTACTGACTGATTACCCAGAATTTTTATTTTCTGATCAAACAGAGCCAATAAATTTCAAACAAGCTTGGTATGAACATAATCAGGGATAGGCAAAAGAAAGAAATCAAATTGTCTCAAGAAAAGTATGTTGCTCAAGTTTTGGATAGGTTTGGAATGAAGGATGTTAAACCTGTTGTCACTCCTTTAGCTGATCAGTTCTGGTTGTCCTCTGACATGTGTCCCAAGACACAAGAAGAAAGAGATTATATGAAACATATTCCTTATTCATCCGCAGTTGGCAATTTAATGTATGCCATGATTTGTACATGGCCTGATATCTCTCATGCAGTGGGAGTAGTTAGTAGATTTATGAGCAATCTTGGCAAGGCTCATTGGGAATCTATTAAGTGGATTTTGAGGTACTTGAAAGGTAATTCTAACTATGTTTTATGTTTTCACGGAGAGGGGCTTCAGTTATAGGGATATGTTGATTCCGATTTGGGAGGTGATTTGGATAAACGAATATCTACATCAGCCTACGCCTTTACATTTGTTGGGGCAGCGATCAGTTGGGTTTCCAAGTTGCAACAATCTATTGCTCTTTCTTCTGCCGAGGCTGATTATATGGCTCTATCTGAAGGGGCCAAAGAGCTGATTTGGTTACAACAGTTGTTGAGTGAGTTGGGATGTAAACAGAAAAAATTTGTTCTTTTTTGTGATAGTATGAGTGCCATTTTTATGGCAAATAATCATACACCTCATCATCGCTCCAAGCACATTGATTTACATCATCATTTTATTCGCCATGTGGTTGAAGAGGGAAAGTTACAGGTGGCCAAGATTGATACAAATGTGAATCCAGCTGATGCTCTGACCAAGATCGTGACGAGAGAGAAGTTTGAATTTTGTAGGACTTCTCTCGGCCTTGTCAAACTCTAATAGCAGGGCTAAAGTAGGGGAATCTTTGATGCTATGCAGTAGTAATTGGGTTTCAAGTGGGAGATTGTTAAATATGAAACCCAATATTAATTATATTTATTTTCCCACCAACCGTATGACTGGTCAGCTTCCTTGTATACGAAGATTTGGTGTTGTTTTATATATGTTGTTGTATATTCTTCTTGTATTCATTCGAACTGATAAGTAATAAAGTATTCCTCTACTTTCAGTGTGGATGTAGCCTATATGGTGAACCACGATAAATGATGGTGTTTGTGTGATTTGTTTCTATTTCTCTTCATTTTGTTTTCTGTGCTTAATTGATTGCTTTCTTAATCTATCACTCTCCTCACTAGGTGTGCCCCTTCAACTACTCCCATCTGCAATTTGGTTTTCATCTTCCTTGAATGTGATGTCTTTTAATGTTCCATGCGAATTCCTTATTTTAAATACATAACCTTTCACAAGTAGCGCCCTTTAGTTTTAAATCTGCATTTTCTAATTAATGTCAGCTTGGCCCTCTCTTCCTCCTTAATCGACTCCTCCAATGTATGCATTTTATCTGTTATCTAATTTCCCTTAGATCGAGCCTCTACAATTATATTTGATTGTACTTACAATAACAATTATTTTAATTTGTTGCAAAACCTGATCAATTGGGGATGAGTTTGAATTCACTAACCAAAAAGAAAAATTGTGAATGACATTTTGTCAGATGAAATTGACAATAATGTCACTCAATTTTGCTCCAAATGACCATTGAGACTGCATTTCAAGAGTAAACACCAAAACTGGAACAAACTCGAAACGAAATATTTTTTGGGTTATGCAAGATTATGTACTCACCCAAGATTCTCTTACATTAGACATGCCGAGTAGAAATATTGTAAGCATAGGCTCACAATGGTGGAGTTGAGTAGTTAAACTACTCTTCCAGGTTGCCACCAACTTGCAACGAACTCCATCGCTGTCCAAAATGCTCATGATCAATCCTTTTTTCGCTTCTTCTAGCATCATGTCGGAACACACACCACCTCCCTCCAACAACACTGCATCCTCTTTTTTCTCCCCCTCGTGGACTCATATCCACAATAGTCTGATCTCCTCCACCAAATTCTTTCTATTCTCCTCTTCTCCTTCATGAGATCAAACCCACCTCCAACCGACCACCTCCACCAAGCATCGCCTGCAATATCCTCTACAATCTCTACAAGCAAATATGCATTATCTAGACTCCAATCTGCAACTACATCATAATCTGCTTTTACTACCTCATGGAAATTGAAAATTTTCATCTGCATGCTCTCTTCTTTCTCTACATCCTCTTCTACTTTCACCAAAGATAAATACTCATCACAACCAATATTTACCTCATTCCTTTCTATCGTTGTAACTTTTCCCTCCTCGTCATCTATTGTAATGTCTTCAAACTTTATTGTTGCAATCTCAACTGCATCTTCACCCTCTACTATCTTCTCTTCTTCTTTGTGTACCTCTGTAAGGGCTACTCTAACCTCGTTCTTTTTTCCACCTCGGGCTGCAACTCTCATTTCTTCCACTCTTCTTTCCATTGTCCTCTTTCTTTTTCTCGCTCATCTTTACCACTTTCCTCTCACCTTTGCCAATATTCTTCTCCAACTTATCTATCCTTGTCTGGATCTTTCCCACTTCTTCACGAACCATCTGTCCCATCTTTTCAAACTTCTCGTTCTCCACATGCTCCCAATACTGCTCCCAAAATAATATTTGCATGGGTCTCCTCACGACCCATCCCATCTTCATTTGTTGCAACCTTCAGCTCACATGCTCTACAAAACAATCTCATCACGATTTTTTAGCTCTCAATCACTCAGTACTTCACACACCTGCAACGATTCTCTCAAGCTCTTCACAATCACCTTCCTCTACCCGCAGGTCTTGGTGCGGACTGCCTCACGTTTGGCAGTCCGTCCACACGCTCAGAACTCTTCGCTCTGATACCAATTGATGAAGACAATAAAAAATCTCAAACTTGTTGAGCCAACAACTCGATCACAAAGCCATAACAATCATGCAATTTAATTGACAATTTAATTTGTCAATTCAATTTAAAATCACGCTAAACCTTTTGGTAGCTATTCGACTATCTCCCAATTCAAAGTCAAATACAAAGAATTACAAATACAATTCCAATTTATTCATTTGAATCATCTGCCATAGGCGATAACTTTACACCCTGCATTAAAGTTTTATTTATAGTTCACATTTTCTGTGAGATAGACTTTGCTCCAATGTCACTTCATTCATGGTATTCGTAAGAATATTATTGTCACTTGTTTCCCACGACCCCTCTTTCTAGACCATGATGCCTTTCTTTTCCCTCTGTTTCCTATTGCACAGCCTCCCTTAACTTCTCTTCATTCAAATAATATATTTATTACAGATATGGATCTGCTTGCAACACCCATTGATTTCCTCGGTTCATGGTGCAAACATCTTATCTCTGCATTTCCTTTCCTCCATGCTCCACACTATTGGAGTTTTCAAATTTTAACTTCAAAATATCTACACAGCCCCTATATGCCTCTAATATGGTGCCTTATTCCACCTACCTGCGCCAAATTCTCCCTTTAGCATGCCCCTACAATCTTTCTTTTAATCTGTAGCTTAAATTCTTTTAAATGCTCTCAATATTGGCGCCTCCTACCCACGCGACTTCCTTGTTTTGAATCTGTTGTTCGTTGCAAAGGAAACTCGATCCTTCTTATGCATTGTCTTTTTTTCTCAATGCTTCCTCTACGCCTCCTCTTCTTCACTTGTGCACCTTGATTTTTTGTTTGAAATCTGCCTTTGAATTTAGACGTGGGTCTCTCCTCACCAGGTGCACCCCTTCAACTACTCCCATCTGCAATCCGGTTTTCATCTTCCCTGAATGCGGTGTCTTTTAATGTTCTATGCGAATTCCTTATTTTAAATACTTAACCTTTCACAAGTAGCGCCCTTTAGTTTTAAATCTGCATTTTCTATTTAATGACAGCTTGGCCCTCTCTTCCTCCTTAATCAACTCCTCCAATGTATGCATTTTATCTATTATCTCTAATTTCCTTTAGATCGAGCCACTGCAATTATATTTGCTTGTACTTACAATAACAACTATTTTAATTTGTTACAAAACCTGATCAACTAGGGATGAGTTTGAATTCACTAACAAAAAGAAAAATTATGAATGACATTTTGTCAAAAGAAATTGACAATAATGTCACTCAATTTCGCTCCAAATGATCATTGAGACTGCATTTCAAGAGTGAACATCAAAACTGGAATAAATTTGAAATGAAACAGTTTTTGGTTGACATGGGATTGTGTACTCACCCAAGATGCTCCTGCATCAATTAACAAAAAGTATCTCAATATAGAAAAACAAACTTGCATCACACACACAAAAATAAACAACATGAGTATAGTTTGGAGAAATTCTCAATTAGAGATAAAATCCAAGAACAGTGAGTTATTCTTCTTTTGTCAATAATTTAGTTATACAAGTTACATTGCCTCAATGGGATTTTGACCATACCTTCATACTATCCTAGCATGCACATCACATGTAGCTCCTCTTGTGGTTGTGTAGAGATGAAATACTAATGCCTCTATAATGAGAGAAGATGGAATCAACCTCCAAATGAAGGGATTCTACCACAAAGCTCCCTAAAATGATAGTATTATCCACACTTTCAACAATCCAATAACAAGTTGCACCAATGGCTTAACTTGGGCTCAACATGCAACCTCTATAGAAAGGAAAACTATTATCACTATCCAACAAAATAATAATGGTCACTCACAAATAGTTCTTGAAGGGGAATGCTTTGCTACCCTTGCAACAACATTTTTTCATTCTTCTAAAAAACACACACACACACACACTATGTCCTAACTCAACCCTTTAGTCCACTCAGATGCCTGTAGTAAATTCATCACAACCATAAACATATATCTTCTAATGATCATATATTTTGCATATGAAATCAAAATGGAGCACCATTTTTTAAATCACACTTCTTTGTTAGGGGGATTTGAAATTGTTGAGAAAAAGGGTAAAACTAGCACAATAAAATCTTCTAAAATTGTATTCAAATCTGAAAAAAAATATTAAATTAGGATTGTCATACAATTAAAATTATGTGATTACAAAATTAGTAATAAGAGATAAATCAACAAACTAATATAATACAAAATTTATGTGGATAAACCCTTTCAGGCAAAAAATTATACATGACAAATAAGAAAAGTATGTACTAATCTTCAAAAGGAGAGATGCATCCACATTCTAACACTCTTCACTCTGATAGCACTCTAGCACCCCATGTGTACCTATAAATAATCTCATCATAAAATCAGTATCTCATGTCTCCTTCATAGAGAAATAGAACAAAACTAACACAAATAATTTTCAAAAATAATGTAACATCAAACCATGGTAAAATATAGAAAGAGTCCATGTCCAAAATGGAGAGGTTCTTCTAAGAATAGTAAATATAAATCCCAATTTGTCATGTGAATAAAAAATAACCTTCAAAATAATAATATGTAACATATATTTGACTTGTAACTCCTCCATAATGGACTATATCCCAAGGTAGGCATCCAAAATAATCAATCAACTCATATGGGACCCACCAACAACATTCAAGATGCTTCACTACTCAATTTGCATGCCTACTTTGAGAAATTTACTAAATATCTAGCTTTGTAATTATCAATTTCAACTCCACCTCCTTCATGAATACATATAAAAACTAATGCCAAGATTCTCAAGGAATGTAAATTATAAATTTATTTCCAATTACATCATGTGTGTCCAAGGATACTTTCCAATAGTGAGTTGAACACACATGAGTAATGTACATAGGATTGCAAGGTAAATGCTATCTTAATCCTAACAAAATCTATGAAACATTTTTAATTTGGATACTATTTGATGTATTTTTAGGATATGTAATATTCCTACAATTATTGTGGCTCATGGAAATCCCAATGGTCCAACCTCTTATTTGAAACTTTCTCATTCTTAGAAAAAATCTATTTTCCCCCATTTTTACTCAAAATGGAAAAATAATGGTCACCAAAGTTCTTAGGACCAAAAATTCGAAGCCTATAGTAATACTACAAGTAACCTTGATACTTTAGATAATGCTTCTATTAGCCCATAGATCACATGTAGTAACCTCCTACAAACTATGGTTGATGTGTACTAGTATATTGCATGTGCCTATGTACACATGTATCACAATTTCAAGTAGCCTACAAGTTGACACGTGGCTTGTTCTTAAATATAAAACATTATCAATATGAATTTCTCAACTATTTTTGGTTCACACCTCTCTAACTAGTGGCATTTTGGTCTCCAAAAGCTTCAAAACCAAAAGGAAGAAGTCACAACTCTCATATGTCTCTATCCAAATTGAGAGTTGTATCTCCAAATATTGATTATCAATGTAGTGTGCCATCATGGTATCAATGAGCCTCACTAAAACAACAATTTAATTTTTCTACACATGTGCAACATCTCTCTATGAAGGATTCAATTGCAACTTTGCATGCAACAACTCTTTGATGAACTAAAAGCTCTCATGGGCATGAAATATCCATATGCTTTGTTCTCCTTTCAAGATGAACTAAAACCACAATGGGAATAAGACCGTAAAATAAATTGGTATTAGCATATTTTTCTCAGTTGATGAAACCTCAACTCCCTCTAAAATGAAGTAGAAAAGGGTTATTACGTAGTTCTTGTTGACTTAGTATGCAACTCTCCCTAAATTGAGTTCAATCACTATACATAGATAGCTTAAAATACAATTCCAACAAATTATTGTAGTTTTAACACCTATTAAAAATATAAAATGTGGGGTTTTTTTTTCTAGTTTTTAAATATGTATTTGAAATGAAGGGTAAAATAGGTTCACCAATATGAAGAGGGTATTATGCACCTATCTTCCTTCCTTATATCATTAGGGAAAAGAGATCCCTTAGGGAAATATTGACTTTCAACCCTTAGGTGAGTCAACCTTGATGGAGATCTTGATGTTTTCCTTATGACTTAGGATGGGGTAAATCAACTTGAAATGTATTTTTGGGAGATGAATGAAAACTACCAAATGAATGCAATTATGCAATGTAACACATGAAACATCTAAATTAAACCTTAATCTGACAGAATCTAGAAAGTTTCAACAGATCTGAGAAGGATTTGATTTTATGCATCTATCACAAAAAGGATGTGTTGAGTTTCCTCTCGAGACAAATTCACCCTAGAATGGGTCTTTCTACAAGGGTTTGAAATCTTCCTTTACAGTCCTCTGCTCCTTGGTATGCACTCCCAGTTCCTCCAAGTTTCACAGTCATAAATTTATAACTAAATTTTGAAAGTGATTTTTTGTGGATTGACAATAATATTGATAACTTTGACAACGTTTTCAATTTTCTCTTTTGATATATCTTCAATCCTTCTTCAACCTAAGATCTGCAACACACATGAGAGGGAAAAATTATTTGTTTTTGGTGAATGGGGGTTTACCTTGGTCAAACCCCATTTTGGTAATTAAACCTTGAAATGAAATAATGAAGCATGAAAGGAATGATGAATGAACACTTGCTATGTTGCAACTCACTAAACCCTTGATTGAAACCCTTGAAAGACTGAACTTAGCACATCTCTCCAAGGTCTTTATCTTGATGCTTGAAAACTACATCACAATTTTAGCTCCAAAAACATGCATGAATGATGATAACTTTGACATGATGCTTGAGATCTTGAATGTTGCAACAAATGACTGATAAACTGCTCTTGAACACCTTTGACAATAATCTTAGCTCTTGAAATTGATCTCTTGAAAATTTTGGATGCTTCTAGGATTTGAATTTGATAAAAAGACCTTGCTTTTATAGGTAATTTTCTAATTTCACGAAAATTAAACATTACAAGATAACATTTGAAATTAAATTTGGGATCATAAAAAGGCCGCCAAAAACATGTTAAAAATTTGAATTAAGCAACTAAAGGGGACCCATTTTCCCAAGGGTGAATGGGTCCTAACCTAAATTTCCAGGACCTATTCATTTTGGGGTGTTAAAAATGATAATTGCATTAATTAAATCATGATTCCTCTTTCGGAAATTGTAATTAATTAGGCTTATAAATGAAAAATTGGGTCAGTTAGAGGCTTAATTAAGTCTAGTTAATTAAGGGACCCAAACATAGTGTGAAAATGTAAAGTATATTTTCTAACACTATATTTAGCCCCCAATTTAGTGAAAGGATGAGCCCTACACTCAAACTCACAATAAATTAGTCAAACAAGCATCAAGAGAGGTATAATTGTATCACTATTGGAAAGATAAGACAACAAAGGTCAAGGAGGATGATCAAAACCCCAAGATCTAAGATCTCACAGAAAACCAACAAAGGCACAAAGAGACAAACCTTTCTTAAATATGCAACAACAAGACAAGATACACAAGCATACAATGTCAAAATTAATGAGAAGAGAAAGATGGGTAGATCAAGCCTTGGTTGTTTTTCCAAAAAAAATTACAAGTGGAAACTCGTTGTTCACTATGCAAACAAAATGTAATCACATGGGCTAGTGAAATCCATTGTCTACTAGGTGAGCCCCAAAAGTGGCTAATAGGAAGGTCATGCCAGGTATACAATCCCATTATACTAACCGTACCAAAGTTATACCTCCTGATAAATTTGATAAGGTGCCACAGAAATGGTCACAAGATTAGCAATTGGTTCCTTGGAAGAATTTTAATAGCTTGAGGTGATCCAGGATAGCAACATACAAGAAGGATAGTCTAAGATTTGATGGAACAAATTATTCTTTGTGCAAGACTCGAATGGAGTGCCATATGTGATGCATTGGTGAATCCTACTGGAACATTACATGCAATAGGTATGTTATTCCTCAATATGGTCCTACTACTACTGTTGATATTAGGGATAATGAATATAACATCAGGGCTAAGGAAGCATTGTTGAGTGCTTTGACTTATTCTGAGATAACGAATGTTATGGAGCTGAGGACTACTTATGAGATTTGGAAAAAGTTGAAAAATTTATATGAAGGTGATGTTAATGTGAAGATGGCTAAGCTACAGAGTTTGAAAGGAAAATATGAATTGTTGAAAATGGGTAATGATGAGAATATTTCTACTTTCATGCAAAGAGTGAATGAACTTGTGTGTGGTATCAGATGTTCTGGTGGAAAGGTGGATGAATCAAAGATCATTGCTAAAGTGATTAGATCCTTACCTAATGCATACAAAATCAAAGTTGCACCCATTGAGGAGCTCTGAACTGTGACAAATATAACCAGAGATATGTTGGTTGGTAAACTTACTGCTTTTGAGTTGAGTGAATTCGGTGATGCCCCTCCAAATACAAAATTTGCATTTAAAGCTACTACCTCTGGGAGAGACAAGCAGAGATATGATCTGGGTGAAAGTTCTTCTACAAAGGTATTCAGATATGAGGAAGAAATGAGATAGATTGAAGAAGAAGAAAGAGAATTGAATGAGCTTGAAGCACTTATTGTCAAAAGGGAAGCCAAAGGAGAAGGTAAGTATAAAGGAAATTTGTCTATTAAATGTTTTTCTTGCAACAAAATAGGTCATTTTGCATCAAGGTGTCTATAAAGAGTTCCTAAGCAAATACCTTACATGCCTAAATTTCAAAAGAAGTGTTACTATGCTACTGATGAAGGTGTGAAAGATGATGAATCTGACAAAGGGAATGTAAGTGAAGATGAGTTTGTATTTATTGCTATCAAGGAAAATAACACCATGTCTACTGAATCTGGTAGTTGTACAAATATGGAGAAAGTTCTAGCTACTCGAGTTGAAGAAAAATATGAATGGGTAATTGATAGTGGATTTTCACATCACATGACAGGTGATAAGAGAAAATTTCTAAGCCTGGATAAGTATGATGGTGGTGTTGTAAGATTTGGTGATAACAATGGTGGTATAATCCATGGTAAAGGATGTATTTCTTTTGATGGTAAGCATAATATTGATGATGTTCTTTATGTTGAAGGTTTGAATCATAATCTTCTGAGTGTTGGATAGATGGTTGATAAGGGATACAATCTTCAATTCAAAGATGGAACATGTAGCATACTGGGAAGTTCTAGAAATGTGATTGTTTTAGGTACTAAAACAAAAGGTAACATCTTTAATCTAAATCCTGCTAGTAAAAGTTGTCTAATTGCTCAAGTTGATGAAAGTTGGTTGTGGAATAGAAGAATGTGTCATGTAAACATTGACAATATTATCAAGATAAGTTCCTCACAGGTTGTGAGAGATATTCCTAAGTTGGTGAAGCCTACTAATACCATATGCAAGGAATGTCAGTTGGGAAAACAAACTACAATTTCATTTCAGAGCAAACAACATTGTTCAAATAAATTGTTGGAGCTTGTGCATACTAACTTATGTGGTCCTAAGAGAATCAAAAGTCTACAAGGTTACATGTACTTCATGTTTCTTATTGATGATTACTCTAGGATGATGTGGGTTACTTTCTTAAGGGAGAAATTTGAATCTCTAGAAAAGTTCAAGATCTTTAAGGCTATGGTTGAGATAGAGATAGGTTTGAAGATTAAGTGTTTGAGATCAAATAGATTTGATGAATTTACTTTTGGTGAGTTTAATTCTTTTTTTGAAGAACATGGGATAAAGAGACAATTATCGGCACCGCGGACCCCTCAACAGAATGGAGTTGTGGAAAGGAAAAATAGGATAGTTCAAGATGTTGCTAGAACTATGATGTTGGAAGGAAATGTCCCTCATATCCATTGAAGAGAAGTTGTGAGTACTGTTGTTTATATCCTTAATCGGGTACAAATCAAAGGTAATACTGGTAAGACTCTTTTGAGCTATGCTTTGGTCATAAGCCTACTGCTAGATATTTCAAAATATTTTGGACTAAATTCTATATCAGGAGAGATGAAGATATAGGAAAGTTTGATGCTAGAAGTGATGAAGGAATATTTCTTGGTTATTCTACTAAGAGTAAGGCCTACCTAAGCTACAACAAGAGATTGAAGAAAATGGTTGAAAGTGAAAATGTTAAGGTTGATGAAGACATTGCTAGACCTTATAGAGCTTGTGGATATGATTATGATGATCAGAATGACAGCACAAACAATATTAAGACTTCAAATCAAGTTTAGACCGTTTCGGTGAATCAAGAAGATCAAGAAGAAGGAAAGACTAGTGAAAATACAGTTGAAAGATCAAAAGAGCCTAAAATTCAAGAACACTCTAAGACTCCAAGGTATGTGAGATTAAATCATTCAGAAAATCAGATTATAGGAGATAAGAACAAAGGTGTCCAGACTAGGAGAAGAATTGCAGAAGAATATTGTTTAATTTCAAAGGTTGAGCCAAGTAATGTCAATGAAGCATGTAAAGATGAACATTGGATTGAATCAATGAAAGAAGAACTACAGAAATTTGAGAAGAATAATACATGGATTCTTGTTCCTAGACCTAAAGACAAAAATATAATTGGAACTAAATGGGTCTTTAGAAACAAACTGAATGAACAAGGTGAAGTTATCATAAACAAAGCAAGACTGGTATGTAAAGGATACTCTCAAATGGAAGGAATTGACTTTGAAGAAAAAATTTCTCCTGTTGCTAGAATTGAAGCTGTGAAACTATTTCTTGCTTATGTTGCTTACAAAAACTACAAATTTTATTAGATGGATGTCAAGTCAGCATTTCTAAATGGTGAATTAGAGGAAGAAGTGTATATTGAGCAACCTGATGGATTTCAATTGATTGATCAGGGAGATATGGTTTTTCAGTTGAAGAAAGCATTATATGGACTCAAGCAAGCCCCTAGAGCTTGGTATGCCATATTGGATAAATACTTGTTGAAGCTTGGATTTAACAAAGGTACTGCTGATAGTAATTTATATTTCAAGATTGATGATGATAAAGATTTGTTTGCGGAAGTCTTTGTTGATGATATCATTTTTGGAGGAGATGTTGGTTTGTGCATGAAGTTTGCTAATGAGATGCAAAATGAGTTTGAGATGTCAATGATTGGAGAGTTGAAATTCTTTTTGGGATTGCAATTTACTCAAGTAGATAAAGGGATCTTTATATCTCAGTCCAAGTATGTGAGAGAACTGCTAAAGAAGTTTGGTATGGAAGATTCAAAACCATTCAGTACACCCATGGTGATCAGATGTAAGTTGACACAAGATGATGATTCTCCAAAGGCAAATCAGACTAGTTATAGATCAATGATTGGTGGATTGCTTTATTTGACTCAAACTAGACCTAATATCATGAATGTTGTATGCATTGTTGCTAGATTTCAAGTTGATCCTAAGGAATCTCATGTGACTATTGTGAAGATATTTTTCAGATACTTGAAGGGAACAGTTAATTTTTGTTGGCAACAAAAAGGCAGAAAACTCAAAGGGGGGGTGAATCAGTTGTCACAGATTTTCAAAATTATTTAACTTATTAACCTTTAATCTCATATCTGATTAATAACAATGAAAGCATGAATCAACAACACATTAGAAACACCAAAAAAATTGTGTGGAAACCTTGTTAGGGGAAAAACCACAGTGGAGGTTAATCCACAAGTTATACCCTATTAAAAGTATAAAAAGAATATATGGGGAATGCACATGCATTCAGGCACAATGCCTAGAGCTCACTACTCAAAGGAAGACTCATTGTCTTACAAAAAATATTTCAGATTAAAACCATTTGAAGAATTTGAACTGAGAAAGTAGCATCTGCTAATGCCTAAGTACAGTTTTGATTAAGCACGTGAACACTTCTTCACTTTATTTCACTCTTCTTCACACTTTGCTCTACCTTTGAATTATCTTAACCTTATTCACACATAGGACTCACACACTTCACATCATACATGTCTCAAATGAGATAAAAAAATTACTTATATATATCTGCAACAAGAAATTTCATTATGTTATGTCAGCTTCAACAAAATAATAGAATGAATGCAAATTGTCAGCCCAAACCAATAAATATTATCAATGTGCATCAACCAAAGTCAGCCACAACATATTAGAGACCTAAAAAAAAAATCTTGAACACAAAACACCTTCAAATATTCTTCCTCGATGATCCATAACATGCTTCAAACACCTTGTCGGCCATGAACATGAAAAACATGAACACGTAAGAGAAAATCTTGGATCACGAGCACAATGATCAATTCGGACGTGCAACATAAATATAACATTATCTAGAAACGTCCACGAACACCACAGTAACATACACAACAACTCAGATTAGCAAAATCATATTATCTTCTTCCACGAACACCATTTGCAATAACAGAATAGCTGTCAGAACACAAAAAATTATAACTTCCTCAAATCTTCATGTGCACCTTCGAAACTTATGGAGTAGAAACTAGATAGGATTGAGAACAAACCCTTTAATCTGCAACATCTATTTATCAACATATTGAACTTTCTACTATATTGATCTTCACTACTTCACGGATAATCGATAACATATTTGATTACAATATTCTTAATATCCTCGACATATACAGTCTTAAATACATTAATGTTAATAGTGTTGACATCAATGACAACCACAACATCCAACAATATCCCCCCTTTGCATTGATGGCAACAAATGATGTGAAAAACACACCATCAAAGCAACTAACTCTTCTTCCAATAATCTCCCCTTTACACATTTTTCTTCTTTTATTGTTCTTCTCCCTCTTATTTTTGGCTCTTTCATAGTTTTTCACATTACTCTTCTCCCCCTTTGAAATCAATGGCAAAGTTACACAAGCTCTGAACCATATATTTGAATCATCTAACTACTCCCCTTGAGTAGCAGCCACCACAACATCAATTTGGAACAAGATATGACTATGAATGCATGGGCTGATGCAAAGACTATGCATTTTAGTTCTAATTAGGAGGGGTAATCACCCCTAACTTCCCTTTGAGATACTCAAAATTATCCTTTGGCAAAGGCTTAGTAAAGATATCTGCAATATGTTCCTTAGTAGGCACATACTCCTGTATAAATTCCTTATCACTCACTTTGTCTCTCAAAAATTGGTACTTGATAGATATATGATTTGTCTTAGAATGTAGCACCGGATTCTTAGAAATGTTTATAGCACTTGAGTTGTCACAGAATATGGCAGTAGGTTCATCATACACAATTGTGATATCTTTTAGAATCTATTTCATCCACAATAATTGAGTACAATAGTTAGCAACATCAATATATTTTGCCTCTACAGTAGACAAGGAAACAACATTTTGCTTCTTACTTAACCATGAAATCAACTTCTTTCCTAGGAAGAATGCACCACCGAGTGCTAGTACTTTTCATATCATTCACATCTCCTACCTAATCAGCATTAGTAAAGTCACTTAAAGTAAGATCATTATCTTTAGGATAACATAGGCCAAAATCAACCGTTCCCTTCAAGTATCTAAAAATTCTCTTTACAATAGTCATATGGGATTCCTTAGGATCGACTTGAAATCTAGAACCAATGCATACAACATTCATGATATCAGGTCTAGTTTGAGTCAAATAAAGAAATCCACCGATCATTGATCTATATCTAGTATGATTTTCCTTCAAAGAATCATCATCTTGTGTCAACTTACATCCGATCACCATGGGTGTACCGTCTGGTTTTGAATCTTCCATACCAAACTTCTTTAGCAGTTCTCTCACATACTTGGACTGAGATATGAAGATCCCTTTATCTACCTGATTAATTGCTATCAATTAGATATGCACCCTTGTTAGATTTTGCAGAAATCAAACTATTTGTTGAAACATGGAAACCCTTTTTAGATATGGGTGATCTATGTGAGAATGGAATCTTCAGAGTGAGTTGGTTCTCCAAATGATGAATCCTATTCTAAGTGATTTCTTGGAAAAGGGATAGAAAGAATATCTGGATTTAAACTTATGACTAAAATTCTATCACCTAAAATGGTTTAACCAACATCAAGGAGATTCTGACAGTAACTCACTCTCACAACCTCACAACACATATAATCCAAAAGTGATTTATGCAAAGGTTTAAAATAAACACAATGCACAACCTAAATTAGCATGTAAATCCTGCAAACACCTAACAATAGCAAGACAAGAAGAGGATTCAACATATTTGAATCACAAGACACATCAAATTACTACTGCAAAGTATAGACAAAAAGTGAGAATGGAAAATCTACTTCTTTATTGAATGGAAGAGTGAAACTCTCAAAATCTAAGCACAAAACTATTTACAAAACTCTCTACATGAACTAGAGAGGAAGAAACAATAATTTGAACTAGAAATACACTTATTTTTTCTCTAAGATATACCTCAAAAACCTAATCCGAGTTCAAAGAAAAAGCTCCAGGAAAGGCATCAAAAACTACCCAAAAAAGAGTAAATGAAATAGAAAAGTCTCACTCTTTGCATGTGCATGCTGAAAACCACCTAAAAATAGGTCTGCTTTGCTTCAAAAGCAAAAACAACACCGTATCTCTCCACCAAGAAGCTCAAATCCGACCAAGAGGAAAAAACAATATCAATCTGCTAAAAAAAGCAGAGAAATAAAATAATTTATAAAGCATTGTTTTATTCTTGCTTTACAAGATTTGCAGACTTAATACAATTGCTTTATTTTTGCAATTTGACTTAATTTTGCAATAAAGATTTAGGAAAGAAATCTTTGCAAAAATAAAATCCTTATTTCTCCAATTACAATGCTTGATTTTTCTCATAAAATATTATAAAAATAATAAGCCCTCTTTATTACATATTTTAATTGATTTTCTTCAAAAATCAATTGGAAAAAATAAAAATGCCTAAGGTCTGGATTTTAATTTAAGGCATATCTCCATGACATATTTAATTTATTTTCTTCCAAAATCAATAAAAACCCTAAGGCATTAATACTTATTCCTTCACTCTCCAAGGCATGAATATTGGACAAAACCACAAGGTATTTGATATTTGAAAATTAAAACACCCTTACCAAAGTCTATCCCCATAAAATTTCATCAACTCCAAAGTCGACCTAGGCATGAGAAAGTGACCACTTAAGTATTGAACTTAAGACTTAATTCAAAATGCAACCAAGAACCCTAAATTTAAATTAGGGCAAACATGGACAAAACCAATGGAAAACCCTAATTACATTTCATTTTGCACTTTTGCTTTTGAAGAACCTTTGTTGATGAGGAGGCGTCGCCACCATAGAGCTAGGTTTTCAGACTGAGACTTCAGATTCTTGAGCTCAAAATGGTGGAAACTCCATCAGAATGCATGGTAAGTTGTTCCCTTAAGTCATTTCATGGTTTCCTTTACACCATTCTTGAAATATCTTGGCTTAAAAGCCACAACCATGGCATATATGTTCTGATTTTTTACTTCATTTTTTCTCTGTGTTTGTTCTATCTCCTCTAGCCGCCATTGATGAGAGAGCTTGAGCCTTGTTTGATGCTCTTCTTTAGAGCTTAGTGCCTTGTATTTGAGAGCTCCTAAGAGTTGGTCACGCCTCTTACTCCTCCATTGATTTTACAAGGTAAGATACTCTTTCGTTTGTTTATTTGCACTTCTCTATCTCATCAAAATGAGAGCATTTAAAAGCCAGGAATACAAGGCTATGATTGTTGTTTTGAATGCATAAAATTCTGACCACTACAGGTTTGTGCCATGAACATGTGTTTCCGGATTTTTATTATGCATTTCTCACTCCATATTTCATTCTTCATCTTCATATTTGTAAACTACAGTGAAATCAAAATGGGTTTTACTTTTTTTTCAACTTCCAAAGAGTTGTGTAACTAGAATTCTTCCATAAACTAGGTTTGACCCACTATGCATTACATGCATTTTTTGCATTTTCCTGTCAACCCCTTACATGGGTATTCTTTGATTCTAAAAAAAAACATTTATCTTGTGTTCTTTGTTCGAAAACCCCAAGTGGGTTTAGCTAAAACTGGTGAAAAGTCCATTTTGATAAAAAAATAAAAAACCCAATGTGGGTATTCAAGGTTTTGAACAAATCTACATTTTAACATAAATTCCTCACATGGGTATTCAGAATTTAAAGCACAAACTTCATTTCATGAACAACCCCAATGTGGGTATTCTGGAAATAAAAAGAAACCTTTTATCTTTATTTTCTTGTGAAAACCCCATGTGGGTAAACTGGAAATTGTAACCATCCCCCTTTTAATCAAAAACCCTAATGTGGGTATTCAGCATTTGAATAAATCTATATTTTTAATAAAAAAATCTTCACACGGGGATTCAAAACATGATAGAAAATTCCTATATCACTGAAATATTTTCTCATTTCTACATTTTGAGTTCAAACCCCTATGTGGGTACTCCACTCTCTGAATGAAAACACTTATTTTTGTATTTTGTAGCAGCATTGCACTTGTGATTATGAAACTGATATTCTTAGTTGAATTGATTAAGCACATTAAGTCTATTTTTCACCTGTAGCTTTCAAAATAGTTTATTACTTTATTGTCATGGATGAACAATAGGCTTAATGACTTGATGAATGAAACTCTGCATTACTCCTTCAAAATAGTTCGGATGAACATAAGAATGTATTCCTTCACTCAGCCCCATCTGTAATGTTTAAAGGGCAGCATGTTGAGCTCTACCCTTGAGGGATCCCGTTTTACCCCACATGCTTTTATGTCTTCAGAAAATAATCAGCTACATGACTTTTCCTATACCTGCACAGGAAACAAACCATGTTAGAAAAAACAATAAATATGACGATGTTTACTTTTTCAGCTTTGGTTCTTGCACTTTTCTTTTAGTTGATTCTATGCATCCCAAGGATTGAATTATATTTTTGTCAATGCGGCATGTAGTATAGCTCATATCTCGAGCTCTTAATTGACACCTTTCTCAATATTTTGCAGATACAGTCAAGAGCAGAAGCAGAATGGAGTGAGAAACAAGGCATCAACTGAAGATCAACTTAGGCAATGACGGATATGTTCTATGTTATTTTTCACTTTCTTTCAGTTGTATATTTCCTTTCTTGTAATGAATAGGACCAGCTAAAACCACGACTTGTGTGGATATTTTAATTTCTCCTTTTTCTTTTTATTTTGGAAAGAAATGCATCAAAAATGCAAAGTTGTACTATCATTTATATTCTTGCAATCAAATGAAATCTATAATGTAACAATGTTATTGAAATAAAATGAAAGCAATGAAATGCTTAATCATTTGTATATTCATTTTTGTATTTCATTTGTTCTATAAATATTGAGCAATGACTCTGAACTTTGTTCTCTCAAACAATGCATAACTGATACTTGATAAGAACAAATGGAATCAATTATTTAAAACCATGTAGCAACTAACTGAATTTCCACTTTAAGATCAAACAAAATTCAAATAGCTCCATCAATTGAGCTGTTAGTAAAAATTGGTAATATTTTGGTGATTTCCGCTAGATGCTTGCCAGCTAAGCATCAAATCAGTTATTTGTAACACTCCATTGGGCGAGGAGTCAAATCTGCCCCTTCATGAAATTCATAAATCTAAACAACAAAACTCCAAACAACAACAAAATAAAATAAAATAATGTTAAAAGAAAACTAATAGGCCCTGATGGCCAACTAAAACATGTGCAATAGCGCTTAGAGAAAGAAGAAAAACTGAAAATAAATGTATGAAAGCACTTATTGCAGCACTGTTCTAACCTACTCTAGCTAGCCCAAAAAAAAAATTGATCAAAAAAAATCATTCACTAATTGTGTGAAATAGTTTCCCTTTCTACATAATTTTTGATGTCTTACATGATTTTGGACAGCTATAGTAAAAATAACAATGGAATAAAGGCCATGAGATAGTTGTACCATACCTTGAAGAATGTATACAAGCCTACTAACCTCCTCATATGGAATATAATCATTACTGAACCGAGGTGGCAAAGTGTCCTAAATTTTTCCTCCTTCAACTATACTTGCATGCTTGGGGTCAGTCATGATGGGAATCTTCTTGTTGGCCTCCATTCTAGCAATGTGTCTAATTGGACATCCCATTGACAAGACAAAATTGGAATTGTTTCTTCTGATTTCATTCTTGTCAACTGCCTTAACAACCACAACTACTTCCTACCTTACCAACCACAACTACTTCCTGACTTGCTTGAAACATGCATTCAACCTCATGCTCCTCCACAACCGAGCTGCCTTTATTTATTTTCTCATGGATTAGTATTTTATCTAAATGGAATTCATCATTTTGCTGCTCAAAACTGGGCATTTGATTACTATAAGAATTCAACAAAGTGACAAGCTCTCTATAAGCTAAACAATCAGGATCCTAACAATCAAGCCTAAAATTATCTTGAAAAGGTTGATCATCCTCACCTAGTAAGTTGGGGACCTGCATGATGTCTTCAACAAAAAATGGTAATTCGTCAAATAAATCAACTACAACCTGTGAACCATCAACCATTCTTTGACCTGTGGTTTTTAACTCTTCAACCATAGCCTCCTCTTTCTTTTCTAGCAGTTGTTCCTGATTTTGGAGCTCCTCCTCATCACTGTACCAACTGGATACTTAAAAATAATCATCAAGATTTTTTTCTTCCAATGAATCAAACCCACCAGTAACCTTTTGCTGTGAATTAGCCTCCTGCACTAGTTTATTTTCTAAAATTGTGTCATCCTTTATGAGAGAAGGAAGCTCTTTAGTGCAAATATTTATAGATTCATTATGAGAAATTCTAAAACTTAGGACTTCAATTTTTTGAGGAATTTGTTTACATTTAAAACCAATCTCTTAGAGGGTAAAGGATTCTTCAAGTGGCTGGTTTTGAAGCACAACAAATTCAGAATGTACCAACCTAGGCTCTTACAAGGGTAAAGGATCTCTAAAACTATAAATTTTGGTCTTAAGAGGGTTAGGAAGCTCATTTTTCATAAAACTTGAAAACTTAAATTAATGAACCTCTTCTTGAATGGTGTGATCTGGAATAGCAGGAGTTGTTTGGTCTTCATTCTGTTGAAATTGAGCAAGCAGAAGCCTTGTTTGTGCAGTTGCCTCCCTCTCCAAATCCTCCTCAAACTATGTTCTTTGGGCCTCCAACTCCTGCTCATGAAGATAGGCTTGATAATCCATCTCTTCCTGTTGTTGATTATACTCATGTTGCTTTTTGATATCCTCCAACTGTCTCATGTACTCAAGCAGCGTGCTCTTTATTCTTCCCATCTCCTCTTGCTCATAAATATGATTTCTTTGGCTCTCTATCTCACTCATCTCCCTTTCATAGTTCAGCCTTATATCTTTGAAGCTCAAGTCTTGAATATCTTGGGGCTGATTCTGAATATGTGAGGGCTGAGATGAAAAATGGGCAGGGGTGGGTCGGTGGTAATTATATTGGGCATGCTGATTTTGAAAGGCCATGAGATTGAAACTAGCAACATGATCGTGGTATGGTGTATGATATGATACATTGTCATGAAATATTAACATGTTTATTCATTCATAAGCTGGAAAATAGCAAAATTTAGGCTTTTAAAAATAACAAACTATAACTCGATCTGCATGCAAAAATCGAGAACGAAGTCGCTAGGTATATTGAAAAGGGCCTCCAAAAGGCTGAATAATTTGTTGCATACACCAAACAACAACTTTGAAAGATTAAAAACTTCTCTAAAATTGATTTTCAAAGTCCCACCGAGCGTGCCAAAAACTGTTATCAATCATATATGCACCCTTGTTAGATTTGCAGAAATCAAACTATCTGTTGAAACATGGAAACCCTTTTTAGATATGGGTGATCTATGTGAGAATGGAATCTTTAGAGTGAGTTGGTTCTCCAAATGATGAATCCTATTCTAAGTGATTTCTTGGAAAAGGGATAGAAAGAATAACTAGATTTAAACTTACGACTGAAATTCTATCACCTAAAATGGTTTAACCAACATCAAGGAGATTCTAACAGTAACTCACTCTCACCACCTCTTTAAAAACTTATTCTCACAACATCACAACACATATAATCCAAAAGTGATATGTGCAAAGGTTTAAAATAAACACAATGCACAACCTGAATTAGCATGTAAATCCTGCAAACACCTAACAATAGCAAGACAAGAAGAGGCTTCAACATATTTGAATCACAAGACACATCAAATTACTACTACAAAGTATAGACAAAAAGTGAAAGGAAATATGTTGCTTTATTGAATGGAAGAGTGAAACTCTCAAAATTGGAGCACTAAACTATTTACAAAACTCTCTACATGAACTAGAGAGGAAGGAACAATAATTTGGACTAGAAAAACACTATTTTCTCTAAGATATACCTCAAAACCCTAATCCGAGTTCAAAGAAAAATCTCCAGGAAAGGCATCAAAAACGGCCCCAAAAAGAGTAACTGAAATGGAAAAGTCTCACTCTTTGCATGTGCATACTGAAAACCGCCTAAAAATAGGTTTGATTTGCTTTAAAAGAAAAAAAAACACCTTATCTCTCCACCAAGAAGCCCAAATCCGACCAAGAGGAAAAAACAATATCAATCTGCTAAAAATAGCAAACAAATAAAACAATTTATAAAGCATTGTTTTATTCTTTCTTTACAAGATTTGTAGACTTAATACAATTGCTTTATTTTTGCAATTTGACTTAATTTTGCAATAAAGATTTAGGAAAGAAATATTTGCAAAACTAAAATCCTTATTTCTCCAATTACAATGCTTGATTTTTCTCATAAAAAATCATAAAAATAATAAGCCCTCTCTATTACATATTTTAATTGATTTTCTTCAAAAATCAATTGGAAAAAATAAAAATGCCTAAGGTTTGAATTTTAATTTAAGGCATATCTCCATGACATATTTAATTTATTTTCTTCCAAAATCAATAGAAACCCTAAGGCATAATACTTATTCCTCCACTCTCCAAGGCATGAATATTGGACAAAACCACAAGGTATTTGATATTTTCAAATTAAAACACCCTTACCTAAGTCTATACCCATAAAATTTCATCAACTCCAAAGTTGACCTAGGCATGAGAAAGTGACCACTTAAGTATTGAACTTAAGACTTAATTCAAAATGCAACCAAGAAGCCTAAATTCAAATTAGGGAAAACATGGACAAAACCAATGAAAAACCCTAATCACAGTTCATTTCGCACTTTTACTTTTGAAGAACCTTTGTTGATGAGGAGGCACCGCCACCATAGAGCTAGGTTTTAAGACTGAGACTTTAGATTCTTGAGCTCAAAATGGTGGAAACTCCATCAGAATGCATGGTAAGTTGTTCCCTTAAGTCATTTCATGGCTTCCTTTACGCCATTCTTGAAATATCTTGGCTTAAAAGCCACGGCCATCGCATATATGTTTTGATTTTTTGCTTCATTTTTTCTCTGTGTTTGTTCTATCTCCTCTGGCTGTCATTGATGAGAGAGCTTGAGCCTTGTTTGATGCTCTTCTTTAGAGCTTTGTGCCTTGTATTTTAGAGCTCCTAAGATCTGGTCGCGCCTCTTTCTCCTTCATTGCTTTGACAAGCTAACCTACTCTTCCATTTGTTTATTTGCACTTCTCTATCTCATCAAAATGAGAGCATTTAAAATCCAAGAATACAAGGCTATGGTTGTTGTTTTGAATGCATAAAATGTTGTCCACTATAGGTCGTGCCATGAACATGTGTTTTCAGATTTTTATTATGCATTTCTCACTCTATATTTCATTCTTCATCTTCAGATTTGTAAACTACAGTGAAATCAAAATGGGTTTTTTTCAACTTCCTGAGAGCTATGTAACTGGAATTCTTCCATAAACTGGATTTGACCCACTATGCATTACATGCATTTTTTGCATTTTCCTATCAACCCCTTACATGGGTATTCTTTGATTCTAAAAAAAACATTTATCTTGTGTTCTCTATTCAAAAACCCCAAGTTGGTTTAGCTGAAACTAGTGAAAACTCCATTTTGATAAAAAAAAATAAAAAACCCAATGTGGGTATTCAAAGTTTTGAACAAATCTGCATTTTAATAGAAATTCCTCACATGGGTATTCAAAATTTAAAGCACAAACTTCATTTCATGAACAACACCAAAGTGGGTATTCTGGAAATAAAGAGAAACCTTTTATCTTGCTTTTCTTGTGAAAACCCCATGTGGGTAAACTGGAAATTGTAACCATAGTCCTTTTAATCAAAAATCCCAATGTGGGTATTTAACATTTGAATAAGTCTGTATTTTTATTAAAAATTCTTCACATGGGGATTCAAAAAATGATAGAAAATTCCTATATCACTGAAATAGTTTCTCATTTTTGCATTTTGAGCTCAAACCCCTATGTGGGTACTCCACTCTATGAATGAAAACACTTATTTATGTATTATGTAGCAGCATTGCACATGTGATTATGAAACTGATATTCTTAGTTGAATTGATTAAGCACATTAAGTCTATTGTTCACTTGTAGCTTTTGAAATAGTGTATTACTTGATTGTCATGAATGAACAATAGGCTTAATGACTTGATGAATGAAACTCTGCATTACTCCTTCAAAATAGTTTGGATGAACATAAGAATGCATTCCTTCACTCAGCCCCATCTGTAATGTTTAAAGGGAAACATGTCGAGCTCTACCCTTGTGGGAGCCCATTTTACCCCACATGCTTTTATGTCTTCAGAAAATAATCAGCTACATGAATTTTCCTATACCTGCATAGGAAACAAACCATGTTAGCAAAAATAATAAATACGATGATGTTTACGTTTTCAACTCTGGTTCTTGCACTTTTCTTTTAGTTGATTCTATGCATCCCAAGGATTGAATTATATTTCTGTCAGTAGGGCATGTAGTATAGTTCATATCCCGAGCTCTTAATTGACACCTTTCTCAATCTTTTGTAGATACAATCAAGAGCGGAAACAAAATGGAGCAAGAAATAAGGCATCAACGAAAGATCAACTCAGGCAATGACGGATATGTTTTATGTTATTTTTCACTTTCTTTCATTTGTATATTCCCTTTCTTGTAATGAATAGGACCAGCTAAAACCATGACTTGTGTGGATCTTTTAATTTCTCCTTCTACTTTTCATTTTGAAAATAAATCCATCAAAAATACAAAGTTGTACCATCATTTATATTCTTGCAATCAAATGAAATATGTAATGTAACAATGTTATTGAAATAAATTGAAAGCAATGAAATGCTTAATCATTTGTATATTCAGCTTTGTATTTCATTTGTTCTGTAAATATTGAGCAATGACTCTGTACTATTATCTCTCGAACAATGCATAACTGATACTTGATAAGAATAGATGCAATTAGCTAATTAAAACCATGTAGCAACTAACTAGGTTTCCACTTTAAGATCAAACAAAATTTAAACAGCTCCACCAATTTAGCTGTTAGTGAAAATTGGAAACAATAATTTGCAATCCCAAAAATAATTTCAACTCTCCAATCATTGACATCTCAAACTCATTCTACATCTCGTAAGAAAACTTCATGCACAAACCATCATCTCTTCCAAAAATGATATCATCAACAAAGACCTCCAAAAACAAAATTTTTATCATCATCAATCTTGAAATACACATTACTATCAACATTACCTTTGTTAAATCCAAGCTTTAGCAAGTACTTATCCAGTCTGTTGGACTAAAAAATACATTGAAAGGGGGTGGAGGGGGGGGGGGCGGAAGGGGGTGAGTCAGTGTCATTAACAATTTTGACAAATTCTACTAAAATAGATGTATGCTCTCATTTATCAATGATAAACTCATTCATGTATTGAATGCAATCACATAAACTGAAATGAGAATTATGATAGTGAAACATAGCATATTAAAATATTCATGCAATGAATCAGATGAATCATAGATAAGAAAAGTGACACAAGATATGTCGAGTGGAAAACCCTCCTGGGGTAGAAAAACCACTCCTAAACTACTGTCTTTTTAGGCTTTCATTTTAATAATCACTTTTGGCAATGCCTCATAGGCTGATTTTTTAGCACCAACTCAAGGAGCACCAACCCCTCTTTTAGAAACACCGATTTCAAGGAGCACCAACCCCTTTTATGTTTTCATACAATGATACAGATGATCTCTTTGTTTCTCTAGTTTCTCTCAAGTGCCTCTTGATGCCCAATGTTTACAATCCTCAAGGTTCAAGCATGACCCTTCAAAATTCTAACCATTGTCAAGCCTTAAGACAACTTGATAATTAACTCATATTTTAGATTTTCAATCTCAATGCTCAACTTCTCTTCAATACAATCACAGTGATATTCTCACACTAGTTTTTCACTTTCTCTCTCATACATTTCTCATGGTTCCTATAAAAAAGTTAACACACTCTTGTTGTTTTTCCAAGAAAAGTAAGAACCTTATATCTCACAAATTTTCCAAGAAGAAACTTAAAGCCTTAATCTCTCTTTTTTTCATCTCACATAGATTTCATCATTATATTCCAAGGAAAATTACAATAGGAGCTCATTTTTCATTTTTCAAAAACAAAACAGAGGTGATTATCAAAATACCCACTTTCTGTTGAACAACCTTGCCAGGTATACCTATGTTCCTTGAGAGAAAGATCAGCATGTAGGTTTTATTCTGACAAGAAAAGTCAAGGAATATGAAAATTTAGAAAGGAGACTGAACCTTGTCCACACAAGCAGCCTGTACAGGCAGTACTTACCCAAACAACATTAAAACATATATATATTCCATGAACAATAGCCTCAAAAACTGTTGCAACAGTAATGTAACTAAAATCACAATGCAGTGTAACCGAAACCACATAATAATACACCCAAGAACAATTATCAACGAATCCAAGTGACAAACTGAAATATTTGCAGACTTCATGATTACCCATAAACTAAAAACACCATCCCTTAATGTAGGAGAAGAATTGATATGGTAAACTATTGTGATATGCATTTTAGATTATGTGAAATCATGCATTAATTCTGACCATGAACAGAATAAACCCATTTTTCCATCTTCCAAATAGAAGTAAACACATGTCTTCTATTATTTGTGCCAGTAGAAGTAACAGTTCTTCAAAGCAGTTAAAAAGATGAATATGTAAGAAGAACGGAAGAGAGTTTGTCATGGAGTAATTTACCAGACTGGCATAGCAGCAAAGCAGCACAAACTTCTTCCAATTTTGAGCTCTTACCCAATGAAAAAAGGCTAACAAGAGTATCGACCATGGTAATGATCTTTCATATTCCCCCATTCGTTGTCCAAGTAATTCAGAAAGCCAAAAAACACAATGAAACGACTGAGAAAAGATCTCTATGGTGGCAACCAAGATAGGGTTTGAAACCCATGAAAAGTGAAACAATATGATTTCCCTAAGCTTTTCAAAGCAAAACAACCGATGTCATTTACCAATGTTGATAAATTTTGAAGTCCAAAAGGACGGAAGTCATAATAATAAACTCATAATGCATTTTGAAATCTGTGAACAGTCTAATGCAATGCATGTCGACCATCATCATTACCACTGTTCAAATATTGACCAAGTGAAAATGCCGACACAATAATGCCTTGTATAATTTTTCATGACCGCTTTACACACCAAATTTTGATTACCATAGTCATTCATGTTTCCAAGTAATCAAAGCCATGTCACTTCCATGGTGACATTTTAAATAAAAATAACCTTATACCTAATGTCGGCCATAAGGCCTAGTGATTTATCAACACCACAAGACCCGATAACATATGCACAAGTAATGAACAAATTGTTTTCCTTTATTCAAATTCGATTGCCATCATATAATGCCCTATATATCCAATGCCTTATGAAATATAATAAAGGCTAATTTTCATGCCAAACTCAATATTCCAACCATCCATGGAAAATTCAATATATCATATGCCCATACCATTAACAATTATTTAAGCAAACCCGATAGGGTTTTCTTAAGACTAAGAACCAACTACAATTGATAATCCCAAGAACCAAGATAATTGAAAGCATTACCTAACAGAGAAGCACACCTCTGATGTTGTTTAGAAAAATTGTATCAATGTCATAATGTTAGAAAATTGAATAAGCCAATAACATATATTCTTGTAGACCACTGTAGCACAAAATTTTAAATTAGAATCATGTCACCTGAACATGGGAGCATTGAGCATTAACCTATAAACAAGATTCCTTATGATCTACACATGGAATGAAGAGATCAGTGCCATCACAAATAACATCATAATACGAAGTAAGTATGCCAATGATAAAATGGAAACAATGCAACTGAGTAATAAACCACCAAGATGCCAAACTAAAACAAATATTTTCATCAAGGAGAAATAGAAATAGAGAAGATCAAAAAACTCCCCCTTTGTTCTTGATGGCAAAAAATGATCCACCAACCCAAAATACTGAACCAGAACCAAGAGCTCATAATTCTCTCCCTTTTTGTCACAAGGATAAAGGGAAGACAACAATGAAATTCCATGAAGCTGCAGATATAGCAATGGAGCAGAAAAGTATGAGCTGCAACGAGAGTTGACCAACTCCCCCTATCACCAAGATAGATATATTAAGATAGTAAAGATTGAGAGATAAATCCCAATCTAGACCGAAGTCTTTCAAATACTTCTTTGGCCAAAGGCTTAGTAAATATGTCAGCAACCTATGCTTGTGTAGGAACATATTGCATAGAAACCTCATTAGCCAACACCTTTTCATGAAGAAAGTGAAATTTAATAGTAATGTGTTTAGTGCGAGAGGGCATAACATGATTTTTGGAAATATTAATCGCACTAGTATTATCACACAAAATAGAAACAAGTTTAGGAATTTCAATACCCATGTCAGATAGGGTTTGTGACATCCAAATTACTTGAGTACAACAAGAGGTGGCAGCAATATATTCTACTTCAGCAGTGGAGAGTGAAACATATTCTTGTTTTTTGTTGTGCCATGCCACTAATTGATGACCAAGAAAGAAAGCATCACCACTAGTGTTTTTCCTATCATACTGACAACTAGCCCATTTAGAATCAGTATATGCAATTAATGAGAAATCATTTCTTCTGGGATACCAGATTCCATAATCAAGAGTGCCCTGAACATGTTTAAGAATCCTTCTAGCAACATTAATATGAGATTCCTTAGGGGATGACTAAAATTTTGCAACCATGCAAACAACTTGCATTATGTCAGGTCTTGAGGTTGTTAGATATAATAGACTACCTATCATTGACCTATAGTCAGTTGGATTTACAGCAGGAGAATCATCAACCTTGCTGAGTTTACAGCCAGCAGCCATTGGAGTGCTAACTGGATGACATTCATCCATTTGAAATTTCTTTAGCATCTCTCTTGCATATTTTGTTTGAGAGAGAAAAATACCAGTTTCAAGTTGAGAGATTTGAAGACCTAAAATGAAGGATAGTTCTCCCAACATTGACATTTCAAACTCGGATTACATAATCTATGAGAATTTTTGACTCAAAGAAATATTGTTGCAGCCAAAGATAGTATCATCAACATAGATTTCAACAACTAGAATATCGGAACCTTCAATCTTAACATAAAGATTGATGTCTACACCTCCTCTAATAAAACCTTTTGAAATTAAACGACTGTCTAGTCTAGAGTACCAAGCTCTAGGAGATTTGTTTAGGCCATATAAAGCCTTAATCAGCCTATAAACATGATTGGGCTTGTTTTTGCAAGTAAACCCTTCAAGTTGTTCTATGTAAACTTCTTCATCCAAATAACCATTCAGAAAGGCAGTTTTTACATCCATTTGATATATAGTAATTTTTTTGAAAATAAAATAGGCCAAGAATATTCTAATGGATTCAAGTCTAGCTATAGGTGCAAAGGTTTCACCAAAGTCAATACCTTCTTGTTGAGCATATCCTTTACAGACATATCTAGCCTTGTTGCGAACAACATGGCCATTTTCATCATGTTTGTTTCTGAATATCCATTTACCTCCTATGACATTTTTGTCATCTGGTCTTGGGACTAGCTCACAAGTCTGATTTTTCTCAATTTCATCAATTTCATCCTGCATTGCATTAAGCCAACATTCATTAGTTAGAGCTTCATCAAAAAAAATTGGCTCAAACTGTGTAATTAAATAGAAAGCAGTAAGCTCAGCTATGTGAGATTTTTCATCAAAGTTAACAATTCTTCTCCTTGTTTGAACTCCTGTAGATTTATCTCCAATAATCAGATCTTTAGGATAGTTTCTAGCAAGAGATTTTGAAGGATTTTTTGTTACACATTTTTCAGAATTAGTTTCAGCATCTTTAGATTTTTCTTCAGCTAGTTTAGGACTTGTTGATTCTACTTCAAGCTTTGTTGTTTCAAAGCCTTCTGAATTTATTTTAGGTTCAAATTCTTCTTCCTCATCATCCTGCATAGGTTCAGCATCTAAAAGAAAATTTTCATCAAATTTGACATTGACAGATTCAATAATCTTATTCAACCTATTATTAAAGCATTTATAGGCTTTGTTGTGAGTAGAGTATCCTAAAAAGATACCTTCATCAGACTTAGATTGAAATTTACGTAAGTTATCATCATCTCTCTTGATAAAACATTTGTAGCCAACTATTTTGAAATATTTAATTGAGGCAGATTTACCATACCACACTTCATATGGAGTGAAATTGGATTTCACTCTTATTTGTACTCTATTCAAGATATAGACAGTCGTATGAACATCTTCTTTCCAGTACATGTTTGGCAGTTTTGCTTCATCCAGCATAGTCCTAGCCATCTCTTTTAAAGTTTTGTTCTTTCTCTCAACAACCCAATTTTGTTGAGGTGTTCTAGCAGCAACATATTGTCTTTTTACGCCATGTCTTTCATAGTAGTCAATGAATTCTTGTGAGGTGAATTCATCACCTTTGTCAGATCTTAGACATTTCAATTTTAAATCTGAATCTCTTTCTACCATTTTTCTAAAGACTTTAAAACATTCAAAAGCTTCAGATTTGTGCTTGAGAAAAGTAACCCATACCATACGAGAGTAGTCATCAACAAATAGCATGAAATATTTCTCACAAATGATAGATCTAGTCCTTGTAGGACCACATAATTCTGTATGAACAAGTTGCAGAGGCCTAGTAGAAGAATGTTCATTAGATTTAAAGCTTACCTTTTTTTGCTTTCCTTTGAGACATTCTTTACAAACTGCATTTACAGGTTTTCTTAAAATAGGCAGACCTCTTACATTTTGATTCTTACTAATCCTAACCATATTGTCAAAATTAATATGACCTAGTCTCTTGTTCCACATCCAACTTTCTTCAACATGAATCATTAAGCACATACCTTGATTATTTTCATTTCTAGATGTGTTAAGGAGATTGTAGAAATTTCCCTTAGTCCTTCTTCTAGAAGCAATAGCTTTTCCAAGCTTATTTTTAATCTCACATCATTGTGAAGTGAACAAGACCTGATAGCCATTGTCACAAATTTGACTGACACTTAGAAGATTGTTTTTTAATCCTTCTACGTAATAAACATTGTAAATAGGAGTGTCTTCATTAAGAAGAAGTGAACCTTTACCTTTGATTTTTATACCTAAATTATCTCCAAACTTCACATATCCACCTACATAATCTTCAAGATTAGTGAATTTTTCTTTGTCACCAATCATGTGGTTTGAACAACCTCTGTCCAGGACCCATAAGTCATTTTTCTTGCAGTGGAAAGTAGTTTGAACTAACATAGTTTGTTCTAGGTTGTTGATAGTTTTAAGTTTCCAAACCTTTCTAGTTTTTTGTTATTTATTCTACTGATCAGCTTTACATTGCTTAGCAGAATGACCCATGGAATTTCATGAGAAGCATCTAATCTGTCTTACAAAGCCAAGATTTTCCCTATAACCAAATCTAGGTGTTCTAAGATTTATAAATCTGCAAGAGCTCACTTTGTGGCCAAATCTGTTGCAAAAATAACAATACCCATAAAAGAAAGGGTTAGAATTATATGGTATTTTGTTATTCCTAAAACGATGAACATGATCCTTATCAGAGCTAGGATGATTAGATTCGGAAAAAAAATTCCAGCAACAACATTATCCTTTGCACTGACATTTGAACATTCACCCTTCATAAATCCAATACCTATTTTGTCCTTGTTCAATTTCTGATTATTCAGCATGTCATTTAGTTTAAGAGTACTCTCATATTTCTCAATGGTCTTCCTGAGATCAACAATATCATGTTCAATTTTTTGAATTTCTTAATCTTTAATATTTATGCCAATACGAAGACAATATTCAACTCTCTTGGTTTCTTCAAGTTGAGTTTTCAATGACACAATTTCAAGATTTGTTAGTTTCTCTTGAGCAAGAGCTTGAGTTGAGTTTTGTTCTTGAACAAGCATTTGTTTTTTGAGTTTTCTTAGCTCTTTTAATGCATATTTTAGTTCACCTTCATTATCCACTTCACCATCTTCAATATCATTGTTGTTATTATCTTCATGTTGAATGATTTCAGTCATGAATAAGTTTTCATCTTCTTCATCTAAAGAATCTTCAGATTCGGAGTTTGTTTCATTTTTGCTGAACAGACTCTTCTTCTTTTTGAAGTTGAATTTTTGTTTAGTTCTATAGGTCTATAAGCCTTTTTCTTAGGGAATTTTCAGATTTCTCGTTGTCACTATTCGAAACACCATAGGGGCACTTTGCAACAAAGTGGCCTATTTTACCACAGTTAAAGCATTTGAAGGGAATTTTTCCCTTATACTTTCCAGACTCCTTTTTGAGCTTCCTAACAAAGTGGGATTCTTTGGAATCAAATTTTTTTGATTCAGTAGCCTCCAATTTTTCTTTCCTTTCAATATTAAAGGCAGTCTCTTTAGCAGAGGAATTTTTTTTTACTAATTCTCATTTCATAGGCAATCAGAGTGCCTTATAGGTTGTCTAGGGTAAGTTGGTCAAAGTGTTTCTTCTCTTCTAGAGTAGCAACCTTAGCTTCAAATTTGGTCAGTAAAGTTCTGATGACCTTAGTTAAAACATCAAATTCTTTCACTTCTTCTCCTAGACCTTTAATAGCATGGACAATTTCATCAACTCTCAAGAAGTAATCAACCAATTTTTCATCATCCCTCATTTTTATTTCTTCAAACTCGTGTTTTAGAGTGAGGAATTTTGATTTTTTTACTTTTTCATTTCCTTGATAGATAGTTTCAAGTTTAGTCTAGATATCCCTAGCAGAGCTGTAGTGCATGACTTTGATAAAGACATCTTTAGTCAAAGCAAATAGGAGAGCATGTTTTTCTCTTGCATTAGTTTCATATCTTTTATTTTCATCAGAAATTATGGGCTGAGTAGCTAATATAGTGTACCCAGTTAACACTATGATCCAAACATCGAGGTCAATAGAAGTTAAATAAGTCTCCATTCTAATTTTCTAGAATACATAATCAGCTCCATCAAATAATGGAGCTCTAGTCATGGATGTGCCTTCATGAGCTTGAGATATTTTGAACAGACTCCAAGGTCAGAATCAATCCTAGGTTGGAAAGACCTATCAGAGGACCCTAGACTCTAATACCAATTGCTGGAGTGAAAAAGATACTGAGAGGGGGGGGTGAATTAGTGTCATTAACAGTTTTCAATTTTTTCAATAAAACTGAAATAAAATAGATGTATGCTCTCATCTATCAATGATAAACTCATTCATGTATTGAATGAAATCACATAAACTGAAATGAGAATTATAATAGTGAAACATAGCATATTAAATAATTCATGCAATGAATCATATGAATCACAGATAAGCAAATTTACACAAGATATGTCGAGTGGAAAACCCTCCTGGGGTAGAAAAACCACTCCTAAACTGCTGCCTTTTTATGCTTTCATTTTAATAATCACTTTTGACAATGCCTCATAGGCTGATTTTTTAGCACCAACTCAAGGAGCACCAACCCCTCTTTTAGAAACACCGATTTCAAGGAGCACCAACCCCTTTTATGTTTTCATACAATGATATAGAGGATCTCTTTGTTTCTCTAGTTTCTCTCAAGTGCCTCTTGATGCACAATGTTTACAACCCTCAAGGTTCAAGCATGACCCTTCAGAATTCTAACCATTGTCAAGCCTTAAGACAACTTGATAATTAACTCATATTTTAGATTTTCAATCTCAATGCTCAACTTCTCTTCAATACAATCACAGTGATATTCTCACACTAGTTTTTCACTTTATTTCTCATACATTTCTCATGGTTCCTAGAAAACAGTTAGCACACTCTTGTTGTTTTTCCAAGAAAACTAAGAACATTATATCTCACAAATTTTCCAAGCAAAAACTTAAATCCCTAATCTCTTTGTTTTTCATCTTACATAGATTTCATCATTACATTCCAAGGAAAATTACAACAATAGTTCATTTTTCATTTTTCAAACACAAAATAGAGGTGATTATCGTAATACCCACTTTTTGTCGAACAACCTTGCCAGGTATACCAATGTTCCTGAGAGAAAGCTCAACATGTAGGTTTTCTTCTAACAAGAATAGTCAAGGAATATGAAAATCTAGAAAGGAGACTAAACCCTGTCCACACAAGCAGCCTGCACAAGCAGTACTTACCCAAACAACATTAAAACATATATATATTCCATGAACAATAGCCTTGAAAACTTCTGCAATAGTAATGTAACTGAAACCACAATGCAGTGTAACTGAAACCACATAATAATGCACCCAAGAACAATTATCAACGAATCCAGGTGAGAAACTGAAAAGATTTGCAAAATTCATGATTACCCACAAACTAAAAACACCATCTCTTAATGCAAGAGTAGAATTGATATGGTAAACTATTATGATATGCATTTTAGATTATGTGAAATCATGCATTAATTCTAACCATGAACAAAATAAATCTATTTTTCCATCTTCCAAATAGAAGTAAACACATTTCTTCTATTATTTGTGTCAGTAGAAGTAACGGTTCTTCAAAGTAGTTAAAAAGATGAATACCTGAGAAGAATGGAAGAGAGTATGTTATGGAGTAATTTACCAGACTGGCAGAGTACCAAAGCAGCACATAATTCTTCCAATTTTGAGCTCTTACCCAGTGACAAAAGACTCACAAGAGTATCGACCATGGTAATGATCTTTCATATTCCCCCATTCATTGTCCAAGTAATTCAAAAAGCCAAAAAACATAGTGAAACGACTAAGAAAAGATCTCTATGGTGGCGGCCGAGATAGGGTTTGAAACCCATGAACAATGAAACAATATGATTGCCCTAAGCTTTCCAAAGAAAAATAGCCGATGTCATTTACCAATGTTGATAAATTTTGAAGTCTAAAAGAACTGAAGTCATAAATATAAACTCATAATTCATTTTGAAATCCGCGGAGAGTCTAATGCAATGCATGCCAACCATCATCATTACCACTCTTCAAAATATTGACCAAGTGAAAATTCTGACACAATAATGCCTTGTATAATTTATCATGACCACTTTACACACCAAATTTTGATTACCTTATTCATACATGTTTCCAAGTAATCAAAGCCATGTCACTTCCATGGTGAAATTTTAAATAAATATAACCTTATACCTGATGTCGGCCTTAAGGCCTAGTGATTTATCAACACCACAAGACCCAATAACATATGCACAAGTAATGAACAATTTGTTTGCTTTTATTCAAAGTCGATTGCTATCATATAATGCCCTATATATCCAATGCCTTATGAAATATAATAAAGGCTAATTTTCATGCCAACTTCAATATGTCAACCATCTATGCCAAATTCAATATATCATATGCCCATGCCATTAACAAATATTTAAGGAAACCCGATAGGGTTTTCTTAAGACTAAGAACCAACTACAATTGATAATCCCAAGAACCAAGATAACTAAAAGCATTACCTGATAGAGAAGCACACCTCCAATGTTGTTTAGAAAAATTGTATCAATGTCATAATGTTAGAAAACTGAATAAGCCAATAACATATAATCTTGTAGATCACTGTAGCACAAAATGTCAAATCAGAATCATGTCACCTGAACATGGGAGCATTGAGCATTAACCTGTAAACAATATTCCTTATGATCTGCACATGGAGTGAAGATAGCAGTGCCATCACAAATAACATCATAATACGAATTAAGTATGCCAATGATAGAATGGAAACAGTGCAACTGAGTAATCAACCACCAAGATGCCAAACTGAAACAAATATTGTCATCAAGGAAAAATACCAAAAGAGAAGCTCAACACAATCTTTGCATACCAAGCTCTAGGGGCTTGTTTGAGTCCATACAATTATTTCTCCAGCCGAAAACCCTTATCTCCCAAATCAGTCAATTGAAATCCATCATGTTGCTCAATATACACCTCTTCCTCTATTTAGAAATGTTGACTTGACATCCATCTGATAAATTTTGTATTTTTTTTAAGCAGCATAAGCAAGAAACAATCTCACAGCTTCAATTCTAGCAACAGGAGCAAAATTTTCTTCAAATTCAATTTCTTCCATCTGAGAGTATCCTTTGCATATTAGCCTTGCAAGCTTTTTTTCTGATAACCTCACCTTGTTCATTCAATTTGTTTCTAAGGACCCATTTAGTTCCAATTATATTTTTGTCTTTAGGTCTAGGAACAAGAATCCATGTATTAGTCTTATCAATTTTTTGTAGTTCTTCTTTCATAGCTTCAATCCAATGTCCATCTTTGCATGCTTTAATGACATTACTTGGCTCAACCTTTGAAATTAAACAATATTCTTCTGCAATTTTTCTCCTATTTTGGACACCTTTGTTCTTATCTCCTATAATCTAATTTTTTGAATGATTTAATCTCACATACCTTGGATTCTTAGAGTGTTCTTGATTTTTGGGTTTTTAAGGTCTCTCTTTTGTACTTTCACCAGTCTCTACTTCTTCTTGTTCTTCTTGATTCACTGGAATGATCTGAACTTGATTTGAAGTCTGACTCTTGTTTGTATTTCCATTCTGAACATTAAAATCATATCCACAGGTTCTGGAGGGTCTATAAATGTCTTCATCAACCTTAACATTTGCACTTTCAACCATTTTCTTCAATCTCTTGTTGTAGCACCGGTAGGCCTTGCTCTTAGTAGAATAACCAAGAAAAAAAAATCATCACTTCTAGCATCAAACTTTCCTATATCTTCATCTCTCCTAATATAGCATTCACTCCCAAAGATTTTGAAATATCTAACAGTAGGCTTATGATCAAACCATAGCTCAAAAGGAGTCTTACCAATATTACCTTTGATTTATACCTAGTTAAGGATATAAATAGTAGTACTCACAGCTTCTCTCCAATGGATATGAGGGATATTTCCTTCCAACATCATAGTTATAGAAGCATCTTGAATTGTCATATTCCTTCTTTCCACAACTCCATTATGTTGAGGGGTCCATGGTGCACAGATAATTATCTCTTTATCCCATGCTCTTTGTAGAAATAATTAAACTCGCTGAAAGTAAATTCACCACCTTTATCTGATCTTAGACACTTAATCTTCAGACCTGTCTCTATCTCAACCATAGCCTTAAAGATCTTGAACTTTTCTAGAGCTTCAGATTTCTCCCTTAAGAAAGTAACCCACATCATCCTAGAGTAATCATCAATAAGAAACAAGAAGTAATTGTATCCTTGTATACTTTTGATTCTAGCAGGACCACACAAGTCAGTATGCACAAGCTCCAGCAATTCATTTTGAACAATGTTGGTTGTTGTGAAATGAAAGTCTAGTTTGTTTTCCCAACTGACATTCTTTGCATATGGTATTAGTAGGCTTCACCAACTTAGGAAGATCTCTCACTGCCTGTGATGAACTTATCTTGATAATATTGTCAAATTTTACATGACACATTCTTTTATGCCATAACCAACTTTCATCAACTTGAGCAATTAGACAAATTTTACTAACAACATTCAGATGAAAGATGTTACCTTTTTTTTAGTACCTAAAGCAATCATATTTCCAGAACTTCCTAGTATGCTACACTTTCCATCTTTGAATTGAAGACTGTATCCCTTATCAACCATATGTCCAACACTCAGAAGATTGTAATTCAAACCTTCAACATAAAGAACATCATCAATATTATGCTTACCATCAAAATAAATACATCCTCTACCATGGATTATACCACCATTATTATCACAAAATCTTACAACACCGCCATCATACTTCTCTTGGCTTCAAAATTTCCTCTTATCACCTGTCATGTGATGTGAACATCCGTTGTCAATTACCCATTCATATTTCTCTTCAACTCTAGAAGCTAGAGCTTTCTCCATATTTGTACAACTAGTAGATTCAGTAGACAACATTATTTTCCTTGATAGCAATAAATACAAACTTATCTTCACTTCCATTCCCTTTGTCAGATTCGTCATTTGTCACACCTTCATCAGCAGCATAGTAACACTTTTTTTGAAATTTAGGCTTGTAAGGTCTTGGCTTAGGAACTCTTTCAGGATACCTTGATGAAAAATGACCTATATTGTTGCAAGAAAAACATTTAATAGGAAACTTTCCTTTATACTTACCTTCTCCTTTGGCTTCCATTTTGACAATAAGTGCTTCAAGATCATTCAGTTATCTTTCTTCTTCTTCAATCTATCTCATTTCTTCCTCATAGCTAAATACCTTTCTAGAAGAAATTTCACTTGGATCATATATTTGCTTGTCTCTCCCGGAAGTAGTATCTTTAAATTCAGATTATGTCTTAGGAAGGGCATCATCGAATTCACTCAACTCAAAATTAGTAAGTTTACCAACCAACTTGTCTCTAGTTATATTTTTTATAGTTCGAAGCTCCTCAATGGCTGCAGCTTTAATTTTGTATGCATCAAGAAAAGATCTAAGCACTTTAGCAACAATATATGATTCATCCACCTGTCCACCAGCATATTTGATACCATACACAAGTTCATTCACTCTTTGCATGAAAGTAACAATATTCTCATCATTTCCCATCTTCAACAGTTCATATTTTCCTTTCAAACACTATAGCTTATCCATCTTCACATTAGCATCAATTTCATATAAATTTTCTAACTTTTCCCATATCTCATAAGAAGTTCTCAAATCCATAACATTTGTCATCTCAGAATCAGTCAAAGCACTCAATAATGCTTCCTTAGCCCTAATGTTATATTCAGCATCCCTAATCTCAACAGTACTAGTAGGACCATTCAAAGGGATAACATACCTATTGCATGTAATGTGCCAGTAGGATTCACCAATGCATCTCATATGACACTCCATTCAGGTCTTCCACAGAGAATAATTTGTTCTATAAAATCTCATACTATCCTTCTTTTATTTCGCCATCCTAGATCACCTCAAGTTGTTAAACTTCTTCCAAGGAACCTACTCTGATACTAATTGTTGGCAACACAAGGGAAGACAACTGAGAGAGGGGAGGAATCAATTGTCACAAATTTTCAAACTTATTTAACTTATTAACCTTTAATCTCATATCTAATTAATAACAATGAAAACATGAATCAACAACACATCAGAAACATACATAACACCAAGATTTTTTGCCTGGAAGCCATGTTAGGGAAAAACCATGGTGGAGGTTAATCCACAAGTTATACCCTGTTAAAAGTATAAGAAAAATATATGGGGAATGCACATGCATTCTTGTACACTACCTAGAGCTCACTGCTTAAAGGAAGACTCACTATCTTACAAAAACTATTTCAAATTAAAACCATCTAAAAAATTTGAACTAAGAAAGTAGCATGTGCTAATGCTTGAGTACAGTTTCGGCTAAGCACATGAACACTTCTTCACTTTATTTCACTCTTATTCACACTTTGCTCTGCCGTCAAATGATCTAAACTTTATTCATTCATAGGGCTCGCACACTTCACATCATACATGTCTCAAATGAGATAAACAATCGCTTATATATATCCACAACAAGAAATTGCATTGCTTTATGTCGGCTTCAACAAAATAATAGAATGAATGCAAATTGTCGGCCCAAAACAATAAATATTATCAATGCGCATCAACCAAAGTTGGCCACAACATTGTAGAGACCTAAAACAATATTCTTGAACACAAAAGACCTTCAAAGATTCTTCCTCGAAGATCTACAACATGCTTCAAACACCTTGTCGGTCATGAACATGAAAAACATGAAGACCCAAGAGAAAATCTTGGATCACGAGCATAATGATCAATGTGGACATGCAGTAGAGATAGAACATGATCTATAAATGTCCATGAACACCATAGTAACATACGCAATAACTCACATTACCAGAATAATATTATCTTCTTCCATGAACACCATTTGCAGTAACAGAATAGCTGTCAAAACACAAAAACTATAACTTCCTCAAATCTTCATGCGCACCTCTAAAACTTACAGAGTAGAAACTAGATAGGCTTGGGAACACACCCTTTAATCCACAACATCTAGTTATCAACATACTAAACTTTCTACCATACTGATCTTCACTGCTTCACAGACAATTTGTAACATATTTTATTACAATTTTCTCAATATCCTCGACATATATGGTCTTAAAGACATTAATGCTAATAGTGTTGACATCAATGACAACCACATATCAGCAACACAACCACAACATCCAACAATTGGCATGTGGTATCCTAAATATGATGATCTTACTTTAAGTTCCTTTACTGATGTTGATTGGGTAGATGTGAATGATAGGAAAAGTACTAGTGGTGGCACAGTTTTCTTGGGAAATAAATTGATTTCATGGTTAAATAAAAAGTAGAATGTCATTTCTTTGTCTACTACAGAGGCAAAATATATTGTTGCTACTAAAAATTGTACTCAATTATTGTGGATGAAGTAGATGTTGAAAGATATCAGATTTGTGTATGATGAACCTATTGCCATATTTTGTGATAACTCAAGTGCTATAAACATTTCTAAGAATCTAGTGTTGCATTAAAAAACCAAGTATATATCTATCAAGTACCACTTTTTGAGAGATAAGGTGAGTGATAAGGAAGTCAAACTGGAGTATGTGCCTACTAAGGAATAGATTGCAGACATCTTTACTAAGCCTTTGTCCAAGGATACGTTTGAGTATCTCAGAGGGAAGTTAGGGGTGATTACCCCTCCTAATCAGAACTAAGATGCATAGTCTTTGCATCAGTCTATGCATTCACAGTCTTATCTTGATTCAGATTGGTGTTGCGGTGGTTGCTACTTAGGGGGAGTAGTCAAATGATTCAGATATGTGGTTCAGAGCTTGTGTACTTTTTCCATTGATGTCAAAGGGGGAGAAGACTAATGTGAAAAACTCTTGAAGAACTAAGGGAGAGAAGAGCAATGTGTAAAGGGGAGATTGTGTTAGAGTAGATGTATGTACTCCCATAGCTCTAAGAGTCACCTACAATGATAAAATTATCACACTATTGCCTCTTGGAGTCACTGTGTCTGATTTCAATGATTTGATAGTCGATTTAAGGGTTTGTAGGCACTCTGAACGCGATGGTGAGGTCTGTTTGGGCTGAAAACGCTCTAAAATTGCAGGTATGCTCCGAATCTGGAAACCCTTGCAAATCTGACAAATGAAGGTCTTTTTTGATGAAACGAAAGGAAAACTTGATTGTTCCAAAAGCTCTGGATTCAATGGAATGCTCAAAATTTGACCACGAATCATGGATATTAATGCATGAGTTGATTTCTTCCAAAAAAGTGGATAAGATGGTTGCAGATCTGGTGCTCTAATACCATGTTAGAGTAGATGTATGTACTCCCACAACTCTAAGAATCACCTGCAACAATAAACCTATCATACTATGAAGAAATAAGAAAGATATTATTGATCAACAACTCAGATCTGATAAAAAAATCAAAATATGCATTATGTGAACAACTTTCGCATTGAATATGTTGTCGTAGAGAATGAATAATTACAATGAGATCAATCCTTAAGAAAGGAGATAAAATCCTAAAAGGAAACCCTAGTGCACACACTTAATAATTAATAAATAATTAATTATTAATGTGCCTAAGTTTAGCTTAAGTAAATCTAAATTGATAAGTGACTTAATTAATTAACCAATATGATTAGATTAATTAAGTGAAATATTTTATTACTCTAACAAATTGTTAGTTGTGTTGATGGTGTGTTTTTTACATCATGTGTTGTCATCAATGCCGAAGGGGGAGATTTTTGGATGTTGTGGTCGAGTTTTTGATATGTGGTTTTCATTGATGTCAACACTATTAACATTAATGTCTTTAAGATTGTATATGTCGAGGATACTGAGAAAATTGTAATAAAAAGTTACAGGTTGTCTATGAAGTAGTGAAAATCAGTATGGTAGAAAGTCCAGTATTATTGATAGCGGGATGTTGTGGATTAAAGGGTTTGTTTTCAAGCCTATCTAGTTTCTATTATGAAAGTTTCAGAGGTGCACATGAAGATTTGAGCAACTTATAATTTTTTGTGTTCTGACAGCTATTCTGTTATTGCAAATGGTGTTCATGGAAGAAGATAACATGTATCTGATAATCAAAGTTATTGTGTATGTTATTGTGGTGTTCATGAACGTTTCTAGATCATGTTCTATATGTGTTGCACATCCACATTGATCATTGTGCTCGCTATCTGAGATTTTCTCTTGCATGTTCATGGTCGACAAGGAGTTCATGGCTGACAAGGTTTTTGAAGCATGTTGTGGATCTTCAAGAAAAAATCTTTGAAGGTGTTTCGTGTTCAAGAACATTGTTTTGGGTTTCTACTATGTTGTGGCCGACCTTGGTTGATGCGCATTGATAATCTTTATTGTTTTGGACTGACATTTGCATTCATTCTATTATTTTGTTGAAGCCGACATGAAGCAATGTAATTTCTTGTTGTGGATATATATAAGTGATTTTTTCTTCATTTTAGCTATGAAAACTACAAAGTGTGTGAGTGCTATGTGCAAAAATGGTTCAGATCATTTGAAGGCAGAGCAAAGTGTGAATAAGAGTGAAAGAAAGTGAAGACGTGTTCATGTGCTTAACTGGAACTATACTCAGGCATTAGTAGATACTACTTTCTCAGTTCAAATTCTTCAAATGGATTTAATCTGAATGTTTTTTGTAAGATAGTGAGTCTTCCTTTGAGCAGTGAGCTCTAGGTAGTGTGCCTGAATGCATGTGCATTCCTCATATATTCTTCTTATACTTTTAACAAGGTATAACTTGTGGATTAACCTCCACTGTGGTTTTTCCCCTAACAGGGTTTCCACACAAAAAACTTAGTGTTATGTGTGTTTCTGATGTGTTGTTGATTCATGATTTCACTGTTATTAAACAAATCCGAGAATAAAGGTTAATAAGTTTAGTAAGTTTGAAATTATGAGGCAACTGATTCACCCCCCGCGCCCCCCCTCTCAGTTGTTTTCCCTTGTGTTGCCAACAGACATGCCAAGATACAACAAACTCGATAGGAATGGTACCCATTATGTATGTGTACCCATTTAGGAATTGGTACACGTTCAAAAATGGTATTTTTTAGGAGCTCTGCAAGCTCATTTTCTTGTTTACCAATATGGTTGATGAGTTTTTTTTTTTTTAAATTATGAAACTGAAAACCATTATAAATGGTAATGTGTAGTTTTTAAATATATATTTTTGTGTCAATTTTTTCCTAATTATTAATTAATTACTGAGAAAACTTGTCCATAAACTTGAAATGTTAGATTTTAGTATTTTTTAATTTTTGATTTTTTTTTAATTATGACATCAATCTAGACATCATTTTGTATACAATAAAAAAATCATTTTATGATTAGTTTAGCTCAAATTATATTGGTCGTAAGTGAGGGGTTTTCAAAAACAACAATTAGGGCCAATAAATAATTAATCAAAATATTTGAATTTTTTTTATAAAAAATATCTTCATCAATCTTTAGTATAATACACATATTTCTCCAAAAGGAATTATAAAAAATAATCTTATTTAATTCTAAATTGTGTTGGTTGTACACATGCATGTTATGGTCCTTAAAAAGTGTTTTTTATACAAGCCTATACAAAATTAATTTGTATCAACTAGGTACTAGAATACATTACATATTTGAAAACTAGACTCAAAATACATGTAATATTACTAGAGATTTTTAAAAAAATTATGTGTAAGTGCTTCAAACTTTTGGTCTAGCTATGAAAATTTTGATTTTCAAGAAAAGCATTTCCACTTTTTGGCCAAAAAGGGGACCCAACTTCTTGCACTTACCCGATTCAAAGTTATTTTTTAATACCCACCATATATCTAATCCATTATGACCAAAATCTATTCTATTGAGATTATATTTTGAATATGCTTCATGCTACTATATATTTGGCAAGGCTTTGGTTTTAATATTGAGCACATATATCTTTATTGTGTAGCAGCAATTGGGTGTTGAGGCTTGGGTGTTAGACATTTTTAACACAAGAGAATTTCATCTTAAATAAACCTCAAATATTTGCATTAGTCCTCCAAATTTAGATCTATCTCTCACTCAAGTGGAATTAGCCCTAGTCCATAGCTCTCCCTCCCACTTTTGGTCTATGGCTCTAAAAATTTGAGCCTCATTATATAATTCTTGTTATCTACCCTACATATTGTAATTCAAATTAGAAAAACCTTGCACACCATTGAATATTAACAATCTCAATCACTTTGTGAGAGCCTAGTTAGTATCACTTCCCTCTATTCTTAGAGTAGGAACAACTTTGGTACCACTTGATCCATAAACTTGAAATAGATATTATGCACTTTGGTATATCACATGTGGATTTAAATTAAAATTATATCAACTAAATTTGTATGTATTTAACCACATATACTGGTTGTCTATGAAAAATGTAATTAAAGAAAATAAAAAATCTCAATATAGAAAAAAAAAACTTGTATCACACACACAAACATAAGCAACACAAGAATACTCTAGAAAAAACAATTAAATAAAAAAATTAAGAAATGTTGTTTTATGCTCCTCATGCCACTAACCCACATTCACATAAGATGCATTGCCTCAATGGGGTTATAATAATACTATATACTATCTTAAAATGTACATGGCCTATATGACAGGGTGGAGTGGTAGTTCTTAAGATCAATCCTCAAGGCTTTTGGCTTCCTCATTGGATTTTTCAAAATGGTGGATACTCTCCTAAAGGATGCCTTTGACCAAGTAGATGTGAATGGGTCACTCTCTGAAGAGGTGAAGATGGAGAGGTCCATCCAACAAGGATGCCCCTTGGAACCAACCCTTTTTTTTATTTCTTTGGATGCACTATATTACTTGTTAAGAGACCCCACACTCTCACTGAGAATTAAAGGCATTAAGCTCCCAAATAATAATGAATTGATTAACGTGTAGTTTGTTGATGACACCTCTCTCTTCATTGAACTAGAAAAAAACAACATGGACTCACTTATGTGAAAGCTTGAGTTTTTTTTCCAAGCTTCTAGAGAAAAAGTTTCCAATTCTAAATCTATTATTCTGAGATGGGAGGATTCCCCACCAAATTGGGTAAAAGATTATGACTTTCAGTGGGGTAACCCAAATATTCAAGTGAGGTATTTAGGAATACCCTTCACTATAATCCCTAATCTTAAGGAAATGTGGAACTAGATTAGTACCAAAATTGAAAAGAAACTGGAAAAATGGAACAAACAGTACCTTTCATTGGCAGGAAGGTTGTAGCTTTGTCAAAAGGTTTTATCCTCCTACAATATCTATTTTGCATCTATTTGTTTTTTTGCAGCTATCAGATTAATGAAATCTAGAAATAATAAGGGGCTTTCTCTGGCCGTATGGTAAAGGGAACAAGAAGAAACATTTGGTTAAGTGGGAGTGGTGTTGCTTAGATAAAATGTATGGAGGGCTAGGCTTAAAAGACCTAAAATTGCAAGGAATTTCACTAGCCTCAAAATGGATAGTGAAAGTGTTTGTTGGAGATGAACCTTGGAAAGTGAGTGTGGAAAAATATCCAAGCTACTAGACCTAAGCAGGATAAGACATGGAAGTTGTTGTCCCTGAGTGACATTCATTAATAAGCACCCCATGACCCCTACTGGGTCTTTGGTTTTCAAAATCTTGTGGAAGGCTTGGGAGCTAACCAAACACAATGCTCGGTTTAAATATGCTAAAATAACCCTTAGCAACTCTCTTTGCCAAACCTATAGCTCCATCTGGTGGAACCTGCAACATAATGGAAAACTCCTAGCTCTCCTACAGGGCTGCTCTACAAAAATGTGGAGCCAAAAAGGGATTAAGGTCTTTAGTGATATTTTAGATGGTGGTAATGTTCTCCCTACTTCCAATGTAAGGACCCACTCCACCCTATTGGAGGCATGCAAAGAGATCAAATTTACTTCAAACATGGACAAGGTGTTGGATTTCGCTAATGACTTTGTTTGGAAGGATGGGGGAGCTCTTGTTGACCTCAAAGCTAAAACAATATATAAGGATATGGTCTGTAACAATGTTCTTTTTGAATATTTAGATAAATGTTGGGGTATTTCATTAAATGATAAAAATTGGACAAAGGTTTTTAATGATGTTTGGCATAGCACTGTTGAGCCTAAAAAGGTATGTTTTAAATGGCTTGTTTTACTTCAAAGAATTCATTTTAAATCTAGCATGAATAAAATTTATATTTGTAGCATCTATTGCACCTCGGAATTTTTTGTGCACATCACATTTGACTGTTTCTATGCTAGAGAAATCTGGAAACTTTTTTGTTATAATTTGAATATCTAGGATAATGATAGAGTCAATTAGAAAAATGTGCTGATGTATGATAACAAAACTAGTAAGGAATGTATTTTTTGGAATTTCTCTTCTATTGAAATCATTTGGCACATTTGGAAAGTAAGAAATGATGATAAATTTAAGGGTTGTAGGAGGGTGCTTACTGAGTCATCAAAGAGACTCACCTTTATCATTGTTGCATTATAGACTTATCTCTAGGCATTGAAGTATCCTTGCCCAAGTTTGTGAATCTTTGCAGGGAGGGGTCAGTTAGAATCAATAGATATGATGTAAGGTGTGTTCATTCCTATAGACTCAACAACAACAAAACATATATCTTCCTAAGGGTGTTCAATGATTTTCAAAGGGCTTTCAACAATGGAGCGATAGGGGGAGGGCAAGTGAGAAATAAGGGACCATGTCACCATGCTTGGCAAGAGAGTGATGCCTTTTCAATTACCAAGAAAAATAGAGAGTGAATGGTGAGAATAGTGGTGGGGCTAATACGGAAGAAGATGATGCTAGCAACAATGTTGCCAACCAGCAAACCCAACCTTGATGCAGATAGATGTTAATTTTGTTTATAAGATATAGTACTTATTATACTCACTATCAACAGATCCTCATTTTTAATCTCTGATGTAAAAATTGTAAAATTGTTCATCTGTAGTATCTCTTTTTGGTCATTTTGTAACTTGATGAGTTGATATCTGCCATAAACTGAATGTAAAATTTTCTTAACCTATTACTAATACAAAAAAATGTACATGGCCTACAACTCCTATTGCAGCTATGTAGAGATGGAGGAGAAATACCTCTATAATGAGAGAAGGTGGACTCAAGCTTAAATGAAGGGATTCTACTACTAGAATTCCAAAACATTACTATTATCCACATTTTTAGTAGTCTAATAACTCATTACATCAGCCCTAATGGCTATATATGCAACCTCTATTAAAAGGTGAGTTGTTACTGATGTTCTGTTGGTTCTCAAAAACACTGGTTTCAATGAACCATGAGAGGCTGCCAAACTCTCAATACGTTGTTGGTCAACTAACAAGGCCAACCTGTATGGTTGAACCCTCTACTCTTAAGGCTCTGCTAGACCTAGGCAGGTGCACCTATATGAGTGACACATATTTTGAATTTTGCTTCTCCTACTTGATCTAACTATCCATAAATGGCAATTTGATAGTGGAAAGAATATGATCCTAACTTGGTATGAGTTGTATAAGGTATGAATTAATATGTTTAAAAAGATGTCAAATGGAATGGATAGATCTGATGTAATCTCAATAGGGGAGACCAGTGCCTTGTTGGGTGAAACAGAGTCAAATGAAAGCTTTAAAAAGAATGGTTTCTATCTAGCAGGGATTCTAATTATTTGGCATATGGTATTTAGTCTATAACTTATATAAACATGCAAGGATTTAATTATCAAACTCTTCTTAATGATCCAAATGATAATTTTCCAGATTACTGTGAATGATTTGAAGGAATTAATCTTTGCTTGAAAGAACCAACCAATCACATCACACAAATACAACAAATGTGTATTGATAAATTGAGAATATACTTGATATGTCAATTTAAATAATAAAGAAACATCAACCTTGGATACAACTTGATAATATTCAAATTTATTTCAACAAATAATTGATACCAGAATAGTGCCACAACATTAAATTTTATTCATTTGATCCTTCAAAATTTACACATGCATCATAGTCTCCTTGAATATCATTCTTGAAAATATTTATAGCAATATTCCTCTCTCTCCCTTTTTTTTAGATTTTTGCAAATATTTATACATTACATCTCGAGGGTCACAACCCTTCAATTTTCAAATTATGATCGTTTACATTCTTCACAGTTAAATAAAATATTTAATTAATTGCCTTGTTGGAAAATTAATTATTTCAAACTATATTCAGGCTTTTAATTTTCACTTCATGCCTTTCCTGCTTTTACTTTTATTTTCTATGACTTTTATTGCTTTACTGCGTTACCACGATCATGCTATGTGTACCCTGCGGTATGGCAGTACTTTGACTTTTCAACGATCTTCATTGCCATTGCCGATCACAGTTATCTTCATGTTTACCGCACTACCGTAGTCAATGAATTGATGTTATCTTTATGTTTACCACGCTACCGCGGTCTTTGACTTTCTTACTTGCGGTATCGCGGTATTTGACTACCGCTCACTTTCCATTCTTACCGCCTTATCGCGGTCTACGTCTTTGCTACGTGCGGTACTACGGTAGCCACTAACTGTCATCCTTGCCACTAACTCACCGTCTACCGCAACCACCGTGGTCTATGTTATGACCCCCTGCAGTACCGCGGTGTCCATGTATACAAACCGCTAGCCGTTCATTGCACTACCGCAATCACTGGCTTGACCGCCAACAGTAGCGTGGTAGCCGTCTTCACCGGTTACCTCACCGTCACCTGGTCATCTATGTCATGTTTACCACAGTCACCGCGGTTCATGTTTATACCATGCGTGGTACTGTGGTGTGACCATTATTCGTTCCCTTCTATTTCATTGCGGTCTTTGAGATGACCTTCTGTGGTACCACGGTAAAGGTTACTTTGACTACTCTAAACCGCTACCGCTATACCGCGGGTATGGGTTGAATTATATGCGGTATAGCGGTAAAGAATGAAAAGATGGGAATTTCAAAAGGATTAAGGTAGAGATATGAAGTATAAGATGTTTTTAGCACTTGGATGGGGGATAAAATGAATTTTTCATGAGAAGATAGGAAAATAAAATAAAATCCCTTAAGGTATAAATGGACTTTTATGGAAAATAAATAGGAAAATCTAGGGAGTCTTTTTGTGGGAACTTTCAGTTCTAACATGTTCAATGGAATAATAATGATCTCTCATAAAAGTACATAATTTCTAAAGGGAATTATTTATTATCCTTGCAACAACATTATATTTCTCTTCTTTTGAAGCATCATCTCCCTATTAACCAAAATCACCCATGTAGTCTGTTTGGATGCTTTTTCTATCGATGTCCTCCAAAAGGCTACACATGACTTGGAAGGTGAAGCGGTGTTACCTAGAATGGCTACCAAAATCTACCTTTCCTTCTCAATTTTTATTTATAAATGACCACTTCTAGCCATTTTCTCATAAGGAATTTGAATATCTTATTCAAAAATGAATTTAAGGAACTTAATTTTGGGGTATTTTTAATTTTTTATAACATAATAAACTATTTATAAATATTTAAATTAGTTTCTAACCTTTTTTGTATTATTGGTCAAGTATGATATAGGAAATATAATTATAATTATTCAATCATTAGCTACAATTTTAGCACGGCCCATAGAAATATCCTTGACAAAATCAAACCTAAAATATTCTAGTAAAAACATGTTAAAAAAGGTGACATGTAGAAAAATCGTCACAAAATATAAACCTCCATCATTAATGGCAATAATATTTACATATAGACTTGAAATGAAGGATAATATGAATTCATAAATAGTTTCTATTTTAAACACCATTTGATTAGGGCCTACAATAATCCTAAAAATAATGAGATCAATAGTGATCCCAATGGTCCATTTTTTGTCCACAAGGAGCTTCCTCATGCTTAAAAATACTTTCCTTCCCCCATTTGTACCAAAATAAAAGAGTAATGGTCCCCAAAGTGCATATAATAAAAAATAAGAAGACTGTAATATTATTATGGGCAATCTTGTAAGCTTAGAATGATTTTATACAACTTGCATCAAATTTTTACACACATAGTAATCTATTACACTCAAGCTATAGTAACCTATTGCACACTTACATGCACATTTAGATAAAATATTGTTTAGTTGATTATTTTATATTTTCAAGCTTAAAATAACTAACTTCCTTGATAAATGTACAAAATTAAAATATCCATGATAAATAACCAATTATTTGATTATTTTATATTTTCAAGCTTAAAATAACTAGCTTCCTTGATAAATGTACAAAATTAAAATATCCATGATAAATAACCAACAATTTGACTGGTCTTATATAAATATATTTCACCCTTATAAACTATTTTTAATCTTCCCTAGATGAAAATGCTACATTTTATAATTCAAAATATGGAAAACTTGAGAAATATAAAATACATAGAAAGAACCTAGTAAATGAGTCAAAGAATATGCATCTAAACAATACCAAAAATAGGATGAGAATTAGAAAGAAATCATAATACAAACAAAAAGACACTTCAATGAAGATAGTGCAATTATGTGTAAATTTGTATGTTCATATGTTGTAGTCCACGGTATATGAAAACCTACAATTTGTTGTGGAAATAGAGAAATCTATAAAAAATAATTAAAAATAAGGTCAATGACAAGAAATAATGATAGAAATTAATAATTAACTAAGAAAATATTGATATTATGATATGAAGGAAATGATTTATATATTAGGCCAAATAATAAAAAGATAACAAATAGGAAGAAATATAAAAATTCATTATAAATAAACCAAGGAGAGCACTTGTAATTGGGATAGAGGCAAAGGGTTTGACTACTTGGGATTTTTCCAATATGGTCAAGCCCCTAGTTTCTAGTCTTTTGAATTTGATATGCAGTCAAATAAAATATTGATTGATTTTAATTATGTGCTCCTATCTAAATTTAAGAGGAACACCTAGTAAATAAATTGTAAGTATAACAATAAGTATATCTATCATTGTCCTAGTGTCTATATGTAAATATATATGCTAGGAATGTGGAACACCAATCCTTGCCAAAAACTATTAAGAGAAAAAAAGAAAATACAAGGAGCAACAAGCAAGATGAACCCTATAGTGAACTAGAAATAAAATGCACTTACCTTGGGAAAAAACAAAGAACCTTGTGGTTGAAGGATCTTTAGTGGGGGAAGATCAATATATTTATTATAGCCACAAGGAAATAAAATCCATAAAATAATGAAAAAAAAAATATAGCATGAAAAATTTATTTATAAAATTTCTACAATATAGATTATTAGTGTATGCATTGAAATTAAAAAAATAGAAATTAAAAGACTCAATAAAATAAACTAAAATTAAATCTAATTCTAATTTACCAATCTCATTACATACCTCAAAATAAATGGTGTTGCTTGCTTTTGAATGTGGATGCTAAATCTTAGCAACATAACATTTATTTGATTGATAGTAAATTTTGATAGAGTTGATTTGCATAAGATGTGAGATCTGAAAATGATTAAGGAGTTATCTTATTTATAAAATTTTCGAGAAAAAAACAAATGGAAGATGAGGATAATAAGGTGAGCAGTCTAAAGACATTTTCACAAATCCGTAGCTCTATGAAATATGCAAATGAAGGGGAGATCTCACAAGTTGTGCAAGAATTAATCAGTAGTGTGGAATTGCATAGATAAAGGGGGTGTAGAGAGTGAGGTCCTATAAGAGTATACAAAAATCATAGACATGGCATGCCATTGCGTGTTGGTTGCCATTAATTGAATAAGGGTATTGCAATATTCATGAATTAGCCGCCATAAAAAGGTGAAATTTCATGGCTTGTGGGTTGTCACCAGTGTTTAACTAATGAATATGTGATGGATAAAACAAGGTACAAAAAATCTAATAGTTCACAAAGTTTTTTCATGGTTCACCAAAATCCACGAAGGTATTAAAATTATCAGGTGGTCATGGATTTAATTCGTGAGAGTGTGGAGTCTTCAAAGAAGTGGAATTCGTGAACAAGTAATTTATAAAGGTGGCAATGTTAAAATGGTAACATATCTTGGTGTAAATAAAGTCTTGTACCTAATTAATTCATTACAAGGGGACTTAGGGGACTTATTTACATGTTAAAGTTTACTTAGGTCCTAGGAGGGAATCATTTGAGAAGGTGTTAATTGTCATTAGATCTTATCATATATTTTAAATTTTAACACGTGTCCTAGGTAGCTATGATATGTTGTCGCATGGCATGGGATTAAGACACTTGTCATAATCTTGTTTAATCCTATGTCTCACCTTGGCTATATAACCAGGTGGTCTCATATGTAAAACAAACATATTCTTGGATAATAAATTTCATTGCAATCTTGAGAATTACATATTGATCTCTCTTGCGCCTTCATCAAGTGCCTAGATCTTGGGTGGCTATAATCTTCAACCAAATTTTGCATGGTGTAGATTTATTCTATACCAACTATTAAATGGTATCAGAGCTTGTGGGATTGCTTGTAAAACTCGAAAATTTGACTCTTTTCAAAATAATCATTCCCATGTTCAATGAACATTACAAGTGAGATTTAGAGATAGAAAGAATAAAAATGAGCATTCACAAGTGTTCCAAAATGACATTAAATCAATTAAGTTGCAGGTTTAAGTTTACATACACCTCATAGAGGTGTTTCAAATCATCTATTTCAATGATACAATGCCAAATATACATCAATAAACATTCATGATATTTTAATTTACAAATTGGCTATCAAGCCATACAAGTACAAATTATGAAGCATATCCAAACAATAGAATATTTGAACCTCATCCGCCTTGACACCATTGATCTTCTCGTGCTGAGGCCAAGAGTGTGGTTTAGACGCCTTTTCCACCCAACCATGAAGCACATGACTTCCTCGGGTTTCTTCCTAACTCAAAAAAATCCCTAACCCTGCAAGAGGATCCTAGCAACCTAGAACAATAAAGCAGGAGGGTACTCTCGATGTATGCCTATATGCATTCCTAACTAGAAAAACATATTTCTTGCAATCAGGATGTGGCAGAGACATAATACATAATATTCTAGGCTTTTAATCTATCTATTTCAATGGTACAGTGCTTGGCCAAGCATAAAGAAATATAAAAAGTAGTTTATGAAAAGGATAAACTACTATCTATGTGTACCCACATTCGGCATCCTGCCCCAGAAGTGTCCCATAATACGATGTAAATAAAATAACACATCTCTCCATGTGTCACATACTGTGGAAAAATAATACAGTTTCATACAATTCATAGGAAAACTCATGATAAAGTCTAGTTCATGACAAATTTAATTACAAAATAACTTTCCACATTTCATTTCACAATTTGCTTGTCTAACTCCATCAAATCTCATTACATAGCAAGGCAATATCTTGAGTCACTTATATGTCCCAAAAGATAACATGATTTCAATTCCAAAAAGGTTTTCAGCCAAATAGAAGATTTAGACAATAAGAAGAAAAAAAAAAGGAGTAAAGTGGTGACATGTCTATTTAAACAATAAAGGAGATGAACAATAGAATACATGGTTTTGGCATTTAAAAGATAATAGACAATTTAATCTTTCAATTCAGATTCTTAAACATCCATTTTGTTTTAGATTATTCTTTCTCTCATTCCAGAAAAATAAATGCAAGCATTTACTAATGAAGGAATAACTTTGCATGAAAGAAAATGAAGGACAAACTATAATATTCAACTCATTATTTATTCAGCTGAATATATCCCATCAAATAGTAAAACGTAGACTATTGTATTCTATTTTCTAAGTGTACATATGTATATACATGTATATGTAATTAAATGTATATGTACTTATGTATTTACATGTAAAAGTGTATTTGTCAAGAAATAATACATATACATTCTACAGCAGAAATAAAGTAGAAGTTATCTTTTTATTCAGAGGTATTCATTGTCATATTTTCTTATATTTCCAAGAATAAGAATTTAATATTTATTTGTGTGTGTATATATATATATATATATATATATATATATATATATATATATATAAATAAATAAATATTTTGTATATATTTATTCTGATAAAATATATATTTCTGCAGAAGCAAATAAACATCAAATTATTTGAATTCACACTCATATATATATATATATATATATATTCATCTATATATATAATATATTTAAATCAAATTATTTTATTTATCCAGAATTGTATGTAAATCTATATATTTACAGCAAAGGAACAAACTATGCATATATATTTATCTATGTATATATATATACATATATACATATATTTTTATAAAAGAAACATATAAATCCAGACTTGGTTGTGCGCACGACAAGGTAGAAGGGTTGGTCGGTCCAGCCACAGCCCCCAATGGGGGACGTTGCCTGTGGGGGTAGCGCCTCCCCACAAGTCATGGCCTATGGGGAGCCGACGCTCCCACATGGCAGCCTCCCTCATTGGGGAGGGCGTGTGGAGGAGGGGGTCGTGATCTATGGGTTGGCCTCCCCCTTTTACAAAGCATTCAACAATGAAAAAAAAACATTCGCAGCATTTCAAAATTTACAAATAAAAATTTAATTCTTTCAAATAGTATATAAATATATTTTCATGTATATATATGTGTGTGTATATATATATATAATCTTCTTTTTTCCACCTAGACTCAGGATCCCATTTTCAGTCCAACAAAGATTTAAGAAAAAGGTTTTCACAAATAATTAAATAGATAGATTTTTGTATTGGAAAATATAAAAGTAGTATGGAAAACGTTTACAGGTGGAGAAGAAGAAAAGAACAGGTTGCACAGCTTAGGCAACACATTTTAAACAACAACCACCTAATTCCAGTAATTACAACAATCAATTCCAAAGAATTCTTTTTGAAGTTACACAATAAAAAATTTAATTGCAAGGGAAAAAGAATAAAAACCTAATGAACGCTTTCCTCGAATTTTGTTTGCTTGAATCTCCAACTGTAGAGTTTCCTCTACTCTCGAGTTCCTCCTGTAACCAAGCATCCTTTCTCCTTCCTGTATACTATCTTGAGGAGATATAGTTTAAAGAGAACTCCTCTTCCTTCCATATTTTCTCAGCTTGTTTTTTTCAAAATTTCCCCAAAACCCAAAAGATTGCAAGATGAAAACAAAAGGAGTTATCCTTTTCGTTGCCCATTTCACATTCTTAAAGATTTTATCTTCCTCTCCAAGACCTAATCTTGGAATTGAGGAATTTTAAAAAATTAAATTTAATTAATTTTATTTTTTTCCTTTTTAATTTTTTATTTCCAACTTATTAATTATTTCTATTTAATTATTTTCCAACATTTTTCTAAGTACAAAATTCTAAATGAGCTATTTATTTGCGTTCAACTATTAAAACTTGCACAAAAAATTCACATTATTTGCAATCAAACAATTATTTAACAACACACTCAACATTTAGATGCATAAGTAAGTATTTAATTAATCTAGAATTAATTTCCATTCTTCTAATGACATGCATATACTGATTTAAAAGAGAGTAACCATTTAAAATTTACTGAAAATAAAATAATCATCTAAATCATATGCTAAATGCATCTATATGACGCTAAGTGTTTTGTGTGTGATCGAGAGTATCATTCCAACTTTACCCTACCAAGAGGCTAATCTCCCCTCCTTAGCCACACCCTTGGTCTTCGACCACCTGTCACTCAAGTACACTCAAACAACCAACATGGGATTAGTATCCAAATAGAATCAAATCAACTTAACTCATGAAATCATACTATAATAAATTTGAATATCATTTTTCCTATTTTTGTATCATTTTCAAAATAAGACAATATTTCATCTTTTGCAAATTTCCACAAAACTTAACACCACATTTATTATCATATAATCTACCACACAAAGCATGAAATCATGAAGTAAAAACCACATAAGGTAAAAGTAAGCATCACCAAAATTAGAGACATGGCATTTCTTCTTGTTAGTCTTTATTGAGAGATCTTAGTAAATCTTGAAAAGTTGAGTATCCTCTTCTCTTGCATCAAATGATGATCTGGAAAATGAGAAAAGCTTGAAATAAATACCAGATTTGGGGGTTTCCTCTTTGTGGCTTTGTATTGTAGGTGTAAATCAAAGATTTTTGGTGCAAATTTGAGCTCACCATTAAGATCAGAGCATTTGAGAAAGTCGGTTTTTCCTTTTGTTTCATTCAAATCACACATATGAGGCCAGATCTATGAGGGCTTGAAGTTGAAGAGTAGTTGCTAGATCCAAAAGGTAGTTGCAATTTTGGAGCACTTTAGGTCAAAATCAACCCTGCCATCACGTCCAAAAGGCCCAAAAACCCTAAGATCGATTGTTAATTCATCAAAATCTAAGTTAGGAGCCATCAAGGCAAAAAAAATCCCAAAGAGTCGTATAGCCCCTTAGATCGCCATTAATGCTAGTCGTATGGGCAGAAATTTTTTTTGGTTGCAGTAATAAGTCAACAAATATATTGGGTAAATAATTTTTTTTTTTTTTTTTGAAATATCATTTTTGAAAATAAATAAATAAATTTGTGTAGTCTGTAGTACGCATGTACCACAAACCTATATCATTGTACCTATATTTGGTACAAGTTAGTTGTCGCTAACACGTGACACTTTATTGTTCACCAATCGTCCCCCATACACATGCCGCTATTGCAACCAAAAGGAGAGAATATTCTATCTGGACTTCGAAGATTCTACCACGACTATAACAAAATATTTTGAGCAATATCTGTAGATTCCGCCAATGGCATAGTTTCTAGTTTGAAGAATATTCCACAAGTATATCTATGCAAATATTTTGGTACATTCACCACGAATTTCCACGATAGCTGAGAGAGAATATTTCATCCCTAGGGAGTATATTTCATTTTGGCGGTTAGGCAACTGTCAATTTTAATCATGTAAGATGCTAACGTCATCACTATGTCAGCAATGACGTCAACATCCTTAAAAAAAAATTCTCCCCTCTAATGAAATTTTTCTTTTGAGGGGCAATTTTCAAACACACATATCTTGATCATATGAGCTCCTTTTTTCGAGCATTTTTTTTATTTGGTGTAGAATCTTGCGCTCTTTGCAATGGTGCAATTGGTTTTTAATTTTGGTGCCTGATTTTTCTAGAAATTTCAGATTCTCACAAGTGTTGTTGAGTCGTTCTCATTTTCAAAACTTTTGGGGTTCCATTCTTGCTCCTACGATAACATTTTTTGAGTTATTTTTATGAAAGTGCATAAATTTTCGTGTACTTTCCAGTGGTGTGATCAAATTGATCACATTCTGTGTAAAAATTTTACTTTGAGCTTGTGGCCAAATTTGGCAATCTGTATACACTAAGATCAAGTCCACTTCGTTGTTTTTAGCAAGTGGCACCTATAATCGTACTAAGTGTAAAGTGCCAAATCAAATCTTACTTGGGGGGTTTCTTGATTGACTAATTTGAGGGGGTAATCTTGTAGTGGTTGGTTGCTTTCTTTTTCTTGCATTGTGTTCTTGCAATGGGTAAATCTCGAATTGAACTCCTAACTCCACATAATTATGCTACATGGAGAAAATCATTATGGAATTATCTCATAATGAAAGGTCTAATAGGCTATCTAAAGCAAACGATTCCTCAACCTACTAATGTTAAGGAATTGGCAAAGTGGGAGCTTGATCGTGAGAAAACATTTGGATGCATATGTTCATAAGTCTCATTTGATTTACAATTTCATGTTGAATCATGCAAAACACCTAAAGAGGCTTGGGAGGCTTTTGAAAAATTGTATGGTAAAATAGATAAGATTAGGGGATATAAAATTGATGATTTGATAAATCTTGATCCTAAAAGTTTTGACCACATCCAATACTACATCTCCAAGGTTAAACAACTAAGAACATAGTTAAAAGATTGCAACATTGATAAAGAGGATTTATAATTGATTCTGAATGTGTTATCCAAGTTTGGTCCTGAGTATTCATTGTTTGATTCTAGCTTTCATACCCATCGAATTTCTATGGGGGCATCATATGTTGATCCTAATTTTGATGAATTTGTAAATATCCTAATCCAAGAGGAAGCTAAGTTAATGAATATGGGTCTAATCAAGTCTTCCAAGTCACAAGCATTATTGGCTAGTGAGTCTAAGGTACAGAAAGAATTAGGGAATCTTGATAAGAAGAAAAAGAACAAGCCACATAAAGAATCTAAATCCTCTCCCTCTAAAGGGGGATCATCTAAGAAGAACAAGCCTACATGTGCATATTACAAGAAATCAAGGCATGTTGAACATCAATGTTATTCAAAATAGATTGATGAGCTGAAGAATCTTCTTAAGAATCATCAAATCAATGAGTCATCAATATCAAAAGGTTCTTCTTCTTCTTCATCAAAGTCCAATAAAAATAAGGGGCAAGCACTTGTTGCAGTTGCAAATTTTGAGTAAGAGAAGTGGATACTTGATTCAGGAACCTCACATCACATGGCTTCATCAAAGAGTAGGTTCTCTTCATTAAGACTTGTTCATCACCACCAATCCTGATGGAAAACAACACATATATACGTGTTTTTGGGAAGGGATCCATTGAAATGGATGACAAAGCATTCAGTGATATTCTTTATGTGCCTTCATTGTTAACAAATATCCTTTTTATCTATTAGATCACACATGGTGGAGCAAGCAAGAATGTTGAGTTCACACCAGATTTTGTCATAATCTGGGATTTGCATAGCAGAGATATAGTTGTAGTTGGGGAGGTTGACCGCCAATCTCAAGTCTACACCTCACATTTTTCTCCTGATGATCTAGTAGATGTTCACATTGAGGCATCTAGTGTGGACACTTTTGAGGAGATTTGGTATGGTCATTTTAATCTTGGTATTGTTTTATACACTGAGGATCTAGTGACATATGTCGATATTCCATTTCTTTCATCTACTATTGTACCTAATGATGCTTGTGTTGCCACAGTTTTGGCTCCTCGTGATTCAGTGCAGCAAGACATTCATCATCTTCTAGAGATGGTTACTTGGGATGAGTACTTGACAAACATTGTTCATTTTTTTTGTGAGTCTCGCATTTCAAAATTGGGAGACATCATTGATTGCATTCATCTTCTGTTTGATGGAGATGATATTTCTTCATTTGTTGTGAAGGAACACTCTGACCCTCGTGTTCATTCTCTACATGATTATTCTTCGTAGTTTGACATGAGTATGGATTCTTTTAGACAACATTTGGAGGAGACTTCTTTATCTTCAAAGGAGGTATCTTCAAATTTCTTTGGATTATGTTCTACAATCATTTCTAGGAGATTCAAGATTGGCTTCTTCAATAGTGTGGCCTAGAACACATGTTTGGAGTGTGACAGCTTCAGCATCGACATGGAGACACTTGAACATTCTTTAGAGACATCACACATCATCCATCTTTTGGCATCTTCCTTTCAAGAATGGGAAGATATCTTACATACCATCTTGGTTTTGTTTCTTCCCAAGGGGAGGAACGTTGTTCGACACTTTTGGATCATCTTCAACATTCAATGTCGAGCTTCTACCATCATTGCAAGAGACTCAACATTGAGGGAGGGTTGATGGTCTCTCTTCTTCTTCTCTCTTATGGGGGGGACTTTATCCTCACATGGGGTTTTGTCCTTCTCATGCATCATTGAGAGCATTTTAATTTTTCATCTCTTTTTTGGGAGGATTTTTGTCCCACTGGGTTTTCTCCTTTTCTCCATTTGTGAGAGATTGCATTTACATTTGTACATGGGTACCTAACATGGCCTCATAGCCAAGACCCATCTTTGTGTCATTTTCATAATAATTCACTACTCCCTAAGTTACACTTAAGGGGGGTGTTGGTGTAAATAAAGTCTTGTACCTAGTTAACCTAGTTAATTCATTATTAGAGGACTTGCGAGACTTATTTACGTGTTAAAGCTTACTTAGGTCCTAGAAGGGAATATTTCTAGAAGGTGTTAGTTGTCATTAGATTTTATCTTATATTTTGATTTTTAACACGTGTCCTAAGTAGTTATGATATGTTATCACATGACATAGGATTAAGATACTTGTCATAATCCTGTTTAATCCTATATCTCACTTTGGCTATATAACTAGGTGGTCTCATATGTAAAACAAACATATTCTTGGATAATCAATTTCATTGCAATCATGAGCATTGCATATTGATCTCTCTTGTGCTTTAATGAAGTGTCTAGATCTTAGATGTCTATAATCTTCAACCAAATCTTGCATTGTGTAGAGTTATTCTATACCAACTTTTACAACATAAGCAAGGTCTCGTTACAGACCCAAAAATTTCTCCACAACATTAACTTCGTGAATGGACAAGATCATGAGATCGCTAGATTCGTGAAGGATTGAATTTTGTGAAGAGCCTAATTTCACGAGGCAGTGAAAACAATGAAAGAAAGATCTCAAAAAATCCATCTGGGCACGAAATCTGCGAATGAATAAAATTTGCATTAGTAAGGGTCCACCTTGTGAAGCCCGAAGATTTCTTTACATAGTGAAATCTGCGAAGTTGGCAAATTTGTACAAGGAAAATATGATCTTGGGAAAATTGGTAGCTGGCGAATCAATTCCTGCATCCACAAAATTTGTGGAGTCTTCTGGGAGTTTGGGTAATCCGCAATGTTACGGTCTGCAAAATGAATGAGGATCCATTGATTTCTTTGCACATACAAATATGTTACAAATACAATAAATTAGTGAAGGCATTAAACTTGCAAGCTCTGGGCATCTAATCTTATGCAAAGCATGAATTCTTATTATAAGGATCCGTGAAGATATTAAATTGTCAAAGCTATTAAATGGGTAGAGTTTTGAATGAATATTTTGGAAAACAAAGGGGCTAACAGATTTTCCTAAATCCGTGAAGTATTTAAGTTCATGAAGTAAGAAAATTTGTGAAAGTAAAATATTTGTGAAGGCCTTTTTAAATGGAAAACCTTTGAATAAAGGGTGGCTCGACACAATCAATGTCTTGTGGATTTTTCTGCATGGTGCAAGATCCACGAGGATTTATATTTCACGAAGGTAGCAAATGTGTGCTCGGGAAAAATGGACATTCACAAATTAATTTAGGCTTGGGTGAAATTTGCAAAACTTCATAATCTGTGAAACCTTGAAATTCGTAATGGTGGAATGTGGAGTAGTTGGTGAAAGAATTTCATAGCTTTTATGTAACAAGGCCTCGATGATGAAAAGGCATATTAGTTCAAAAAAATCTTGAAGGAAATGACATCTTATGGAAGACTGTGTTTGTGTGGAGAATTTGCATAAAATTGATTTGTTTCCAAAACATTTGAAGTCGTGCATAAATTAAGCATAGACAAAGAGGGTGAACTGCTCGAATAATTGCCTTAAAGGGATGTCATGAATGCACTTGGCATAGAAATGAGAATTCCATAACAGAATGTGGATTGCCAGAGGAAAGTATCCTATTAATTTTAAACTATTCAGGTCCAAAGCAGCTCTCCATTCCATAGATTTATTAGTTCTTTAACTATGATATTTAAAGATTAAAGTATTTTGGGGTATATGTTTGAAATTTGAATAAGAGAGGTGATTGTATAAAATTATAACCATAAAATTTGAAATGTATATCCTAAAATTGTTTAAGTTTGTCTTTATTGATTATCTATTGTGGATATATGTATGCAAGTGATAGGGATATAATTGAAGGAGGATTGGGTGCATTAAATTGTCGAGAGGAACCCACATATGGATGTGTGCTAGAGTTCTATATTGCCAAGGAAGTTAAAGCTAGAGTTCAAGAATAAACTTGAATATTTAGTACTGATATACCTATGAATCCATGTTAGATTGGGTGTTGGCTTGAGGCTCGAGGATTGAAGATTGTTTTCATGCTTATCAAGGAGGCAGTTGGAGAAGTGAAATAAATTATTGTAATTAAATTTTTGCTTTTAAATCAAAATTGAACTAAATATTTGTGCCAAACAGTTGTTATCCTCCTCTGGAAGCTGTAGTTTTGTCTTTTCCTCCTAATCTATGCCATTTATCCTTATCTGGCAAAGGGGGGAAAATCATTAAATGTAAGTTGCCTTAGGGTTTTTAGAGGTGCAATCTGGGCCCTTGAATTGGATTTAATATCGGCCCTTGGTTTGAAATGCAATGTCTATAAAAGGCTTATGCCTGCCCATATGTAAAGAGAGGAGTGAGAAGACTAGAAATTGTTTGCAAAATGTTGGAGAAATTAATACAATTAGATCATTGATTTGGAGAATTTTTGTGTTGAGTTTGAAGGTTTCATGGTTTCTTGTTTCTTTTTCTCAAATGTTAGTTTCAGTTCATTTGTAATGATGACAAAATGTTAAAGATATTGGATCAATTTGTTGCTAATACCATTTTGGGTTTGTTGATTGTAAATCACAGTGTATTGTTAGTCTAAGCCTTTTTATGCAATGGTTCAACTATGAATGTTTAATCATTATATTTCAAATATAGGTATATGTTTGAATATTTGCAATCTGAAAAACTGATGAAATGGGAGACTCTCCCTTTCAAATCTAATCACAAAACCTCAGTAAACACAATACTGATGAAAGGGACTCCCCTTACAAATCTAAAAATCAAACACACAGAAAGAGACTTGCAAGATGGCTGCAATATGTCATAAAATTTCAGATTTAAAGAAAGAAAATCAGCAACATTCTTATTTGCTTAAATCATAAGATGATTACATCAAACTGAAGCTCGTGGGCTCCTCTTCAATCCTACATGCAATACCTGCAACAGATTTGTCTTCAAAAATCTAGCATCATTTCAACAACATCTGAGCATGCAAACTCAACTTATCCAAAAGCGCCCTCTCCAAATGAAAAGGCATCAATAAATAGAGATTGAGCAAAGAGAATACAATCCATGGTTTCACAAAACAACCTCCTGAGACCACCTTGAGAAATCCATGCCCAACCTTGGGAATTTCAAAATATGCAATAACAAATGAGGTCCAATGCATGCCAACCTTCTCTTGGGCGCCTAAACTCTTGTCCAATCAAATTTGGTTGTTTATGACATCTCAAAACCTCTTACATATTCCTTACATCTTGTCGTTTACACTTTACATGCAATGACATGCAAGATTCTTTGCAGCCCACCTTGAGAAATCCATGCCCAACCTTGGGAATTTCAAAATATGCAACAACAAATGAGGTCCAATGCATGCCAACCTTCTCTTAGGCACCTAAACTCTTGTCCAATCAGATTTGGTTGTTTATGACATCTTACAACCTCTTACATATTCCTTACATCTTGTCGTTTACACTTTACATGCAATGACATGCAAGATTCTTTGCAGCCCACCTTATGATAGTTTAAGACACATGTGCATGCAAAACATGCCAAAACCACTAAAAGCCAACTATTTGTCCTCATCCTCAAGTGGACACCCAAAGAGAATATTCTTTCACAAGATGCTTTTACCGTATTATCGGGGTCTTTTCCCATCAAAATTACATTTACATTTTCACACCTAGGGAAAATTACATTGTTGCAAATTAAAATATTATTCTCCCGACCCTTAAGCCTTTATTGAAAATGAACAAAATAAAATAACAATATTTCTGGTGATGTAAGATTGCTAGTACCCCTAGATGCTCCTACATCAAAAACTTTCAGTTTTCCTTGGGAGATTACACCGTTTTGGTTTAATCTTAACTAAGCAGGAATAGATTTTATTGGGGATTTGCCTATCTGCGACACTAGCCGTTATTATGACTGGTCTTAGGTTTTAGGATTAGGATCTTTCTAAACCTTTCATCTTTTGATCTTTTTTATAAATTTGGGTTAGTTTTAGGAAAGAAAGAATCATAACACTGCCACATTTGATGATAAAGTTATTTTTCGATTTCAAATCTCAAAATTATATCTAGGGTTTGCATTGATTTTGAAATTTCATAAAACCCTTGTTTGAGTTTTAAGCTTTCAGCCTTTGTTGAACCATAAATGTCCCTTGTGAAACCAAAAAATTGCATTTGCCACTGAGTCATTTTTGTAAAGTCAAGACCTGCCATCTAAAGCCTTGGGGTGATTTTTTGAAGATTTTTTTAGGAAAGTATCATTTCAAGAGAGATAGAACACCCTGTGTTTATTTGTGTTGTGCAGTTCAATAACGCTCATCAACAAATTCCCTGACATCCCTATAAATTTGGGCCAAAAAGTATCGAACAAGTTCACCAAGGCCGCCCTTGACCAAAAACAATTCTTTGAAAGTTTGAAAATTTGATTGGCAGGATTTTATGATTTGAAAATGACCCCAAGTCAGCCCCTACCCAAAAGGATTTATTAATATGCATGTTTAACCATGTTTTCCTCTCATTTTGAGCAAGAAAGGAGGCAATTTATGAATGGGAGAAAAACTATTGAGGAAAATACTTTTAAATCAATCAAGGGCAGTCAAGAGCAGATTTATCAGCATTATTGCAACATTATTTTTAACCAAGTATCATGCCAATCCTTTATTATGTTTTTATGCAATTTGATTCATGTTTTGTGATCATTTGTTTTGTGAGTACTAACACTTGTAGGTCTTCAAATCAAATCAAGTCAAGGAACAAGGAAGCCTTGAGGTGATGTGCATGACTTCAATCCTTCAAGGAGATCAGGTCTAAGTGGTGAGTTGCAGCAAGTTGTTGATTAATCATTCGTTTAAATCATTTATTCTCTATCCCTCAAAAGGATAAGCTCTCCTTCATCAATTTTTCCATTGTGGAGGTAGAAATACCAATGTGAGGTTTGATCGAGGTAGGCCCCTTTATGGCACAACCCTTTCTCTCCCTTTGAATGTCCAGGGTACATATCTAAAGAAGATTGGAGAAAGATTGAAGACTATTTGTTCATTGATGCATTCAAACCCTACAACTTGACAAGATGCAAAAACTCAATTATCTCAGCAACAGACGAAGATTTGACGGTTGACCACAAGATCCTGAAGGAAGAAGCCACTAACCAATGACCTAAGGACTATGAAAGAATATTTTAGTTTTAGATCTCTAGACCTAGTCACCCTTGTCCAACAAAATCAACCTCAAATTCACAAGTTAGGTACCTCTATGTTTTCCTTTTGTCTTTTTAGAGCCCAAATATGTTTACCAATTTATAGTTTGCCATAATTTAGGATAGAACGTTGCATTTTCATACTTCATTAGTTGCATCATTGCATTTCATCAAAAATCCAATCCCAAACCCCCCTAAAGAATTCAAATCCAAGGTTGATTGACTCACCTTTAGGTTGCAAGTTAATCTCATATCCTTGTTGATATGAATTCCAATGTTTTGTAAGTGAAAATTAGTTAATCCTAGGTCTAATGCTTAAATCACTAACATCAATCCTTTTTAAAAGAACATTAGGATGCAAATCGACAATGAGATTAGATTGATGTCCAACCTTGAAGGTGAGTCAATCAAACCTTGGATATGATCCTTTAATGTGATCCTTTAATGCCTTGGAAACTGACTAAAATTAATTTGAATTTATTGACCTAATTTGACTATGAGACATAATCTGAAAAAGCAACTTTTTGTAACAACGAAACTGTAAAATCAAATTTCAAGAGAAAATCTGGAAAGAGCAGAGTACTATGCGCCTGGTATATAAATTTGAGCCTAATTTTCCTAGTCAAGGGTAGCCAAGGGCACCCTTGTTTGGGTTGAATTTTCTCATATCTGAAAAAGCAATCTTGTAGCTCTTAGTCTGCCTTCTATTCCCTCACTCTATGATCTCTATCTTCATATTTGAACTTGCATAAATCTAGGAAAAGAGATGGGGTGGTTATATAGGAGTTTGTCTCAATCAAACCCATGTTTTGGTATTTATACCTCCACAAATAGCCAATGAACCGATTGATAAAATGTGTGTGCTCCTAACCTTAAGTGTGTCTAAGGTTGTAATAACATAAAATCCTACTCGAGTTTGTTAGAGAAGGATTCCTAAATGATAATAACAAGATTAACCCAAGAGAAAGTCAAATACCCTTAGGAAAATCTAAAACATAATGATACCTCGCTTTGGGCAACAAGTAATTTGAAGCTTGAAGACGAAAACACTTTGAAACAAGTCATTAGGTTGTAGAAAATGGTCAAGAGCACTTTCCAAACCTAGATTCCATCATGTCCTTTTATTGCCATCAAACTCGATTCATTGAATGAAACTTGATCAAATCTAAAAATATCCTTAAAACCCTAAAAATTCAAATGTATTTTGGGAGAATGCAATTGTCTCAATATATTTTTTCTTATTCTTCTTGTCCTCCTTTTAAAATGATGAAATGACTAGGTATTTATATGCAATTAATCTAATTTCCTACAAATTAAATCCTAATAGCTGACATTTAGGATTTGAAATTCAAATAATAAATTTCCAATCCCGACATATTAAAATTTGGGGCCATTTTAAGGGGACAAGGCCGCCAATGTTGGAGTATGGACAAAATCTGAGAGGGGAGGTGAATCAGTGTCTAAACCTTTTTAAGCTTTGACCAAGATTTTTAATTTCGATATCCTTTTTATTGACAACAGAGTAAAGTAATCACTTTGAGTGCATTCATGAAAAGGGGTAAATAAAGATATGACAACATTAACTCGGTCCTTTAGACAACTTATGCCAATATAATTTGAGTGAGATATCTTGCATTTTCCAAAACAATTGTGACTGACATTGTTTAACAATCAAAGCATGATGACAGTATAGGTGCAACTCATAAGACTGTGCAAAAGAAGACCAACATTATTGAATCACTTCTTAACCAACTGATTTCAATGTAGCTTTATAAGACACTGCACCAACAATAAAACAAAATTCCTTTTACAACTTTGTCTTAGGTTGTGGGAGCCTTTTTTTAACAAAATACCATGTTCTTTCTAAAGGGTTTTGGGTCCCTTCAAAAACCTGTTTTTACCTTAATCAAAAACAACAATGCAACAAAATGACACAAGATAGGTAATGAGACAACAAGAACCTTTAGCACATTATAACAATTCTTGAAAAATGAATGTTTTTATGCTTTCTATTGAATCAAAATTTTCAACAATGATAGAACACTTGTGCAAGACATTTTGATATAACCATTTTTAGAGATGAAGAAATAACATTCAACAATGTTCAAACTGATAAGAACAATCACTCACAAAATCATCACAATCTAGAAGCATTATGACATCAAAACACAAAGACCATAAGACAAAGAATTTGCTGAGTGGAAAACCCTCCTGGGGTAGAAAAACCACTCCTAAACTGTCTCACTGACTTAACTTCAAAAACCACTACTTACAATGTCTTACCAACAAACTTTAGAGCACCCACTCTAGGAGCACCAACCCCTTTCAAATTTAGGAACACCCATTCCTAGGAGCACCAACCCCTCACAAATTTAAGAACACCCATTCCAAGGAGCACCAACCCCTCTTTTAGTTTCAATACAATCATATATCAGAGGATTTCTCTGTTTACATTTCAACTCACAAGAGCCTTTCAATAAAATACCCCTAATATCCTAAAGGTTCTCAATTGAACCTTCAAAATACCAAACATATTCAAATGTCAAGACTATAACACTACATTTTGTTTTTCAAATTTTCTATTACAGAGTTATCACTTATGTCTCTCTCGAACCATCAATACAAAAACAGTGATCAATCACTTTATATTCTCTCTTTTACAAAATGTATATCATTTGTCTTTTGAACCTTCAACAAAGGTATATAGATAAGATAATTATTTTGTCAATATATGCCAAGAATACCAAAGATACATTGAAGTATACACCAAGAAAATCATTTCATCTAACAATGTCGAAGAGGTTTGATAGAAAAATGCATTTTAAGGAATGACCTAGAACCCTGAAACCAACAAAATCTGCACTAGTAACATCATCTATTACAAGAGTATAATAACATATGCACAAAATAATCTATTTTCTTGTTCAAAGTAGACTGACAGAACAATAATACCCTTAAGGATCTATTTTCCAGAGAACCCATAATGATTAGAGACATAAGGAAATAATGTTTCACTAAACCATCATTTTCCTTCACACAATTTTCCATTTTGATAGAAAACAAAATAGCTATCATTGTAAATCATGGTCAAGAGATGTAACCGAACTCACACTTTATGATTAAGGCTTGAAAGAAACAAAATCATTTTTCAGAATACCCAATAGAGAAAAGTTGTAATCGAAACCAAGGTATGCTTTGCTGACATGGTAATCAACAACCCATTTATGCATTTTCAGTTTTGAATCATAAAACAGTAACTGCCTTACTTTTTTGAATTTGAAAACTTTCTTGAAGCAAAGAAAGATAATACATGTTCAAGCTGCAAGAGAATCATATAAATACCAGTGAGATTCGATAGTTGCCCATGTCTCTAATTGCCTTACTCGTTCCTTGACAAAGCACCTTTGACAACTTTCCATGCACAGTGAAATGCCTATCATGATGACAGAGAGAGCAATGACCAAATTCGCAACAGAGAGGAATCAACAAAACTAACAATAGTTACATGGGCTCCAAGGCGATGGCAAAGGTTCCATACCCTAGCAATGAGAACTCAAAAAGAACTTGCCCTAATCTTTCTTCATGTCAATCGATGCCTTTAGCAAAATTAATAAAACATTGAGGTTTGATGAACAAAGACATAATGATTATCAAACTTATCATAAGCTTTCAAGTCCGTAGTCATAACAAATGCCAAATATGCCGACAATATTAGAGACAAAAATGATGGCAGTCGATTGCACTTAGCCAAGAAATGTATACATCAGACTTTTCACTAAGTCAAAAACAAAAGCCTGATAGGAGTATTATTATTTCTATCAAATGCTTAAGGAAACCCGATAGGGTTTACTTAATTTTAAATGCCTACTCCTATATGATTAATATGCCCGATAAGAGCTCAATATGCTTTGAATAAGAAATGATCTCATACCACTTGCTTAACATATTTGAAATTCCTTAGGAGTATAAAGCAAGCAAATCCTTATAACAATAGATGTCGACCAAGTAAAACTTGGTATAAATACCTTTCCAAAAGTATATGCCAGTGGGTGTCAAGAATAAACCAAGATCCTTATTACCATTCCAAATGCCTATGCAATGTGATCTCTTTTCTATTAGCACAACCATCAATCCTTACAATGTGAATTAATAACCAAACTGTCTGAAACCTTAGACAGTGTAATTGCTTGTTAAAGCAATATAAATAAACAATGAACCAGAAGTCATGTGCCATATTTGTCAATCAATAAGTCATATATTCTTGAATAACCATATACCTATGACATGCAATAAAGAAGGACCATCCTGTCAAAATGAAACCAATTGTTCCATGATCAATCTGAGTCTTGTCAAGATAACAATATCATTTATCACAGAAGCTAATGCATGCCTTGTCACAATGAACACCATCTGAATAACCTGTACCAAGCCTTATTAACATTGTTAGTCCAATATAGTCATAAGTTCATAACCATCTGCAAATGAATATCATGCATAACTAGAAACTGAAACATCATGAACATGATTAACCTGAATGAGGTAGCATAAAGATCCTATAAATGAACCAAATTGAATACCAATCCATCCCTGTAACCTCTGAAGCATAATAGGCAACAATAATTCAATGCAAGCATATGAGAGGATATCTCAACCAATCCAAGATACCATCAATCTAAACCTGTACTTGTAAATACCATAGCACCATTTGTGTCTTTGTCATCAAGGACAAACAACAGAGGGGTGAGAGCAACAACCAAGGGTGCCCTTGTCTAGGCCCACCTTTTCGGGATCTGAAGTATCGGGGGTAAAATATTAAGTGCCTACTTTGGTCTTTCACATTTAATTTCTCGATAAATGATTAAATGGGTCATGGAATGCATAATTTAGGAAATTAGGGGCACAATTAGGAAATGTTTAAATGCATTGATGAGAAGGTCACTGAAATAGGTTCCAAACAAAGCGTGAAATTGTGCTTTCACCTAAACAAGAGTACAATTTTCAGTGCTACAACTACTATAAATAAAATAGGGTTTGAATAATATTTAGGTTTTGGGCTTTTATGAGAATTAATTACTAGATTGTGGTGGTAGAGCATTATACCAACAATGATCAAACAAAAACACTTCTACTTGTAGGGATCTAGTTAATCTATATAGTTATAATAATCATGTAATTTGGATACTAATTTATTTTTATTTTTATTTTTTTTGGTAAGTCTTAGATCCCTTACCCAAATTACTATAAGCAAAAAGAACATATCTACTTTAGAATTCATTATCATAATATCTTTCTAAAGTTAGGAAATTTTCTTGGTGACCTCATAACAAATTAAAAAATCAACAATCATGACATGAGCTAAACCTTCTTTGTATTTGGTAGATTCCATATTTTCTTAGTCTCCATCAGGGGAGAAGAAACTAAATCCCGGATCACCAAAGGATTTTCTATAGGCATGCATTTTAGATCAAACAACTCTTAATAGAGTAAATGCTTGGGTGATAGTAGTAGAAGAAGAAAAGAGCTCTAGGATTGACACATAGATCAGTGAAAATGTATCTGTTTAAGGCTACCGTAGTCCCAAAAGGAATTCTAATGTAAAGAAATTATTTTAACACAATAGTGCGACTATGTACAAGCCCAAGCCCAAACACAGTTTGGTTTTAATGTAATTTTTATTTGGACCCGGGGATTATCTTTGTCGGTAGTAGTTTCTTTTATTTATATAGCACAAGAGGGGATTTGATATGATTATGATGAGATGTAGCAGATTCCATGCTATGACAAGCCAGCCTTCTAAATTTATACCTCCAGGCTACAACCAACCTGCACTCCCTCTACTCGGGCTTCTTCAGTTAATTCTTGGTTTTGAACTAGATAATAGCCCATAGATTTGTGTTGCAACTGCATTTCATGTTGTATACCAATCTGACAAGTGTTGGTGTTTTAAAATTAGTTTCCTTATTTATGCCACGCACGCACTTCTTATAAGTGAGTTTAAAATCATACATACCAATCTGACAAGTGTTGGTGTTATAAAATTAGTTTCCTTATTTATGCCACGCACTTACTTCTCATAAGTGAGTTTAAAATCATACTTACCCTTGTGATTTCCTAAATTTAAAAAATTAAAAATTGTCTAGTCATATGTATTATGGGTTATTGAACCATGTATAACGATTATTCAGATAACTGTTATAAGTTTGAACTGAAACAGATTTTAATTTTCTGCGTATATAAGATGGCCATAACTTGCACAATGTTCAGTTTTACAGTAAATAGATGTGTAATTGACTTTAACCTTGAAATGAGGGTTTTCTAAATACAGGTAAGCAAGTTTTCCATGACCTAATTTCTAACACAAAATGCTCGGTATTTGTAAGCAACAAAATCTTTATTAAAGCAGGATATTCAAATTATGGTCCTAAATTAGATAGAAAATATGGAGTCAATTTAACCATTCCAAATACCAGAAAATGGAGTCAAAATATTATAGTGATCCTGTGTATTACAACTAAATTATAGCGTCAAAGCACAGTGTATATGGAGCCCATGTAAGGATATCTTCCATCCAAATTGTACCCCACCAATGGTAATCTTGCCGCTGCAGTGGCGCAGTTTGTATGCTATATATCCTACTTCAATTAAACTTTATCCAAAATAAGAATAACAAAATGTAACAATAAAATAGAAAAAATGATTGAATTAGATTATGAAAATGAATTGTGTCTTGATACAGAACCATCCGTCCTCTGCAGATGTGCCAACATGTTTCCTTAATTTACATTAAGATTGAAGATTCATATTGTATATGTACATTTTGCATAATGTCAGTCAAAGCTTGCAAGTGTTCTCAATCTCAGCCTACAACAAACAGTAAACTTTGGCGCACTGCTGGAATGGAACACAATACCGACCCAAATATGCCAGTTAATGCATAGGCAATAGCACAAAACGGAAGGGCTTCTGGTTCTTTTGCTGAGAGTGCAGCTGTCCCCAATCCATGAGCGCTGAAATACACAAACAGCTGCTTTAACTGATCCTATATAATGCAGTTTATATACCCAAATAAAAATGCGTTCTTATGTCCAGCATTTATGGAATAAGCAAGACACACTTCAAGAACTTATAAAAAACAGGCACATCTCACAATAGACAATAACTCTGCTAACTCGCTTGAAGACAAGCAGAAAAGTGTAACTGCCAAAAAAGGATTAAATCGCCATGTTGAATTATATTTGTATTCAATACAATGATGGTGACAAAGCAAATAGGAAGAAAGTATTCTAGAATGCATATGGATATGGAGCAACATAAAGATTTCCGATGCACATGACACTTATCAAATACAGGACTTGAATGAATTGGAATGGTCAGCCTTGCTTTTGAGTAAAAATATGCATAAACCAGCCATCAAAGTCCGCAAATATTTCAACAATTGGTGATGAAAGAAGAGGAAGCTCTCTATGAATACCAGATACTGGATCTTGTTCTTGATTTGCCCTTGATTCTTGCTCTGAACACAAAATATGATTTGAAATTTTGAACTAAATTCTGAGTTCCCTATGACATGGTGTTTATAGCGATGGGACACTATCTGCAGTCTGCTTTATCTTGTGTCACTTTATCTGCATCATTGTATTTAGACTTATGTGCCACACCATAGTTCTACACCCTCAGTCCTATAGGGTGCATAGGGTTATAAGTAGTCAGCTTGTAGCTACCTTTAACTCTTAATTAAATGTGATTATTATTATATTCTTATTTAGATAATTAAGTCATCCTAGGTGTTTACCTGTTCATAGGTAGATCAATTGATAGATACTTCTCAATCTACGAAGAGAGCTCCATACCTATATTGGGCTCTACCAAGCATTTGGTACTAAGTCTCCAAGTAGTCAGCTTGTAGCTACCTTTAACTCTCAATTAAATGTGATTATTATTATATTCTTATTTAGATAATTAAGTCATCCTAGGTGTTTACCTGCTCATAGATAGATCAATTGGCACTAAGTCTCCCCCTCCCCCTCTCTCTCCCCCACTCCCTCCCCACCTATTCTTAATAGTTCGGGCATAATGACAATAATTAGATGGAAAAGATGAAGCCATTAGTTTGCTGCTGCTATATGAATGAGAAATGGATACTTCATCCCTTCCATCCATTTGGCATCAAATCCTCTACATGATCGATTCGAAACCACCAGCCAAATCATTGTTGGGGTGGCGCAAGGAGAAGAGAAGAAAGGGCAACCAGGGTGGGTGGGAGGACTAAAGCAGATCCAAGCATGTGATTTTGATGCCTTTGCACCACAATTGGAAGGAAGGATGGAATAGGCGATCACCTGGTGCTACACATGTCAGCTCAATTCATTGAAGTAAACCATTCCCCTTTCGCCTTTGCACTCGTATTTTGATTCTAGATTATTCAAATTCCCGCTTTATCTTTCGAGGATTTGGTGCCATTTATCTGTAGGTATTTAGGTATCTAAGTTGGCTTAGGTGACATCTAAGGCATAAGTAGGGCATACATAGGAGCTAGTGGTTAATTTACCACCATATATTGTGAATTGTGTACTTATTGGAGATGTTTGGAGGTTTGCCCCTCAAAGTGGCTTATTCTTCTTAATTATAACATTATTTGCAACATATTTTCTATTGTATTCTTCTTTTGTGCAAGTTATTTCATTACACATACTCTCAGCTATTACTTTATTTTTGCATGAAGGTAATTATAGGATGGAAATGCTTAGGTCATAACTACTGATGTATTATTTTTGCAAGTTTGGCCGTTTTACTCATTTATTGATATTAATATATATTATAGACTCTCTTTAACTTCTCATTCATGTTACCTATCAACAATCTCACCAATAAAAACATTTAAAATGCTGACAGGAAACTGATAACTACATTAAATAATGAATGTCCTCTTTAAGCTGGGTGTATAGATTGTCACCTGGAGGCTGTAGCCATTCCCCGTGCAATAGGATCATCAAGACCAAGCTTGTCAAGCAATGTTTGCACAAAATTTGCTCCAATCAATCCCGTTAGCACCACAACAGCTGCTGTAAGGGAAGGATTTGTAGCTGCAAAAAACCAACTTATGGCATGATCAATTTGCCTACCTTTGAGTATAAAATCAGTATAAAACCTAATACCGTATTCTCCATATAGTGTAAAATCCCTATACTGATTTTTTTGAAATTTCTTCAAATACTTGACCAATTCTCTAAACTGAAATGTTGTGCTTTTTATGTGATTCTTTTTGCAGGTTTAACAGAATAACCATATAGAGGACAAATCATAACAGATATTGTATTCATATATGCATTGAATAAATGATAATAGCAGTTACAGATGAAGATCGAATAGTAATAATAAACTCGGTAATTTTACTTTTTATTATTCTGTTCTTTATCAACTGGCAGACGATTTTACACAAGTAAATTCAGAAATTGAGAATTGATAGTCCCCTGACCTTATACAGTAGAACTGAAATTGACCTTGATGATTAATGTAAGCTCCTTTGAAACTGGGCGGCTGATTATAATTCAGACCTGCAGAAAAAATACCAAACTGTCCAAGCTATGGCGCTCCTCCTCTTGACTTCTACACTGTCACAACCTCCCTTCAACTCAGGCACTGCTGATTTAGGAGGAATCGCAGCCTTATAAGAAGTCCCACACACTATAGAATATTCTTGATAGATGCTTGACTTCCAAACTTTAGGTGTGCGGCTGGAAAGTTAGTATCGAATCTCCCTAAAAATAGTCGAGGTTCTTCTTCAACTTCACATGCCACCCTAACTCTATACACCATCCTTTTCAGTTTATACGGCCAGCTAATTCCAACATGAGCTTGGTCTTTAAACAGAAACAATAGTATTCTTCATGGAAGAGTAGTTTGACCAGCTTGGATTATATATATATTCCAGGTACTCTTAGGGTGGGGTCCCATGGGGGGGCTTCAGGATCTACTTTTAAGGAGCGGGAGGTCTCCATAAACCTGCTATAGGATTAACTCGAATCTTTTCCTGAAGAATAGCAGCTCCTACCTTTTAGGACTGCAGATTTGAGGGGATGAAAATGGGGTGGGGCTGGAGATTGCCCCTACAGTTTAGGAATTTTATTGCCATTTGTCAATCATTTCAACTTTTAGATTCCTGCCAAAAAACAATTGGAGGGAAAATGTTGTGTATTTATTTGAGAACAGTGTGTCTAGACCCCATGGAGGGGGGCTTCCTGAAAAGTTTCAGTGGGTGCTACTGAGAACTTTTAGGAACTTTTTTAAGCTGGTAGCCCCATGAACTTAGTAGTGCGATTCAACTTAAAATTTTAAGCTCCAAATTTTAAGGAAGTTGGTGATCCCATGAACTTAGTTGCCCCATGGAGGGGGGCTTCCTGAAAAGTTTCAGTGGGTGCTGCTGAGAACTTTTAGGAACTTTTTTAAGCTGGTAGCCCCATGAACTTAGTAGTGCAGTTCAACTTAAAATATTAAGCTCCAAATTTTAAGGAAGCTGGTGATCCCATGAACTTAGTTGCTGCTGGACACACTATTCTCAAATAAATACACAACATTATCCCTCCAATTGTTTTTTGGCAAGAATCTAAAAGTTGAAATGATTGACAAATGGCAATAAAATTCCTAAACTGTAGGGGCAATCTCCAGCCCCACCCCATTTTCACCCCCTCAAATCTGCAGTCCTAAAAGGTAGGAGCTGCTATTCTTCAAGAAAAGATTCGAGTTAATCCTGTAGCAGGTTTTTTTTTACTTCATGAGACCTCTTGCTCCTTAAAAGTAGATCCTAAAGCCCCCCCATGGGACCCCACCCTTACAAATTTATTTTTTATGGCAAAACTTCAATAAATTTGTTGCCTATAGAACTCCTGAGCTCAACCAATATAAATCATCTCAATCTAATTTTTATTTACCATTATGTGAATCCTGAGTGAATCCACCTACATTGACTAAGAAGAAACCTCTGTTCCGAAGCCAACAACCCTTAGGGTTTTCATCCTAGGGTTAAGATGAGCAAAACGTCCAATCTTCACAATGAGAAATAAAAGTGACCAAAGATGTCATTTTTTCGCCTTTTTTCACATCTCCTTTTATATCCGAACTTTGAAATATTCATAATTTTAAATTCATTTTAAATAATAAACCTTATAACTCTTTATAAAGTGACTTAGTATTATTTCACTTTGGCTCCCCTTAAGTCACTTCATAATATTTAAATAATATAATTAAATTAAATTAAAATACAAATAGTCAGAAAGATAATTAATTGAAACAACTTCATTTAATTAATTAAATTATTCTCTTGCAAAAATCCACAAATTAGTCTACGAAAATGAAATAGGCTAAAGGAACCTATCCGCACACCTAGGTCGAAGAAGAAGACATACATATAGACATTTGTAGATGACAAAGTAGGACTTTATGCTACATTCATCAAACTCAAGCATAGCTTCACAAAGAACGAAGTTCAAAAACATAACACCTCTCTTTTCTATATAAATCACTTAAATCTATTTAGTCAGCCAAGCCAAGGTTCCATCTTCATTGATCATAAGAAGCAACCATAATATACATGGCAAGATAGAAATTATAAGTGAAAAACTTTTGTAGTCTCTATAATATTAATTTTGTCTCTATGAAAGTTAACAAAGATTCTAACCGGGCATTACAACTTTATAAGTAATGTGTCTTCACGATCGTCAAGTAGCAATCAATCCTAACTCTATTAATGTGATATAAGATATATGACTATTGATATGTGGAGCTTGATCCAACTTGATGTTTACAATTTGACCCCTTTACTTGGTGCGATTTTCCCCCAAATCAATTAACGGGGGAATGCAAGGGGGGTGGAGCCCCTCTTGCAGGGTCCGAGGGGTATTATCCCCACAATAGGAGTCTGAGGGCAAAGCCCACGGTGGGGGTTTGGGGGCAACATCCCCAGTGGGAGCTATTAGGGGCAACACCCCCGAAGAAAAAATTGGCTAATTTTATTAAAGGAAATTTGGTGCACAATTGAATTTATAATTTAGTTAAAACGATTATGTAACTACTCAGAAACAAACAATTATTGGTTGCACGTTGGAAACCAAGGGTCATGAGTTGAACAGTTGCAGCAGGGCGCGCGTGGGAATTCAAACAGTTGCATGGTTTTGAGTTTTGTTGCTGCAAGGCATGTGAAGTGCACGGAGAAGTTGCAGGTCGCAGTTTTTGTGACTGTGATTAATGCAGGTTATGCATTGGGTGCACATAGCAATGTGCACGAAAATACAGAGCAATGGAAACGATTACATTCATTGCTGCAAGTTGCAACTATTGCTATAGGTTTGAAGGGCACGCAATCTACTAAGAGAGGGGGGGTGAATCAGTAGATCAAATCTATTTAAAACTCTTAACTCAAATGTATATATCAAAAATGAAACCTGAATCAAAGAAGATACTAAAGAACAAGGAATAACATAAACACACACATCTGCACATGAGAACACCAGATATACGTGGAAACCCAAGATGGGAAAAACCACGGTGAGAATAGCTGCTTGTATCTACTGTCCAAATCCAACCTCACAAAGCAGAAATATACAAGTGAATTTTACAATATGAAGTAGGCACCAACCTACCAGAGACACCAATCCCCAATTGAATCAATACAACAGGTAGAACAACAGTCCTATCAGAATACAAAGATAAAGCTTGTAGATCTTCAATTGTAGCCTAAGACACCTCATACACTTCTGTACTGGCTACAGACACTCTTCCACTCTTCTTATGATCTTCTGATAATGGTGCACACTTTGAAATGCAACTCACATTGAATAACTCTCGTTTCACGATCATCTCCTTGTATTTTCACTTTCAACTCTTCATCTAATTCACTCAGTTCACATTATGCATCCACCAAACTGATGAATATATACATGACATTACATTATCACTTCTTCTATGTCAGCCAAGGTTTCGCAAATAACCAAGATGACAAGGTGGACCTAAATTCAAATTTCATGAAACATGTAACAAGTCAGTCCAAAAGCAAATTTTGTTTCCACCAAAAGAACATGATGTCGTGCGCTACCACAAGAACCTTAACCAAGTCCTAACTTAACACCATATGCAAGATTTGAATTTTGCACGCTACTAGCCATTATCGCACATCCTTGAACACCATTTGGCTGACAGACAGACATAGAGAACCTTCTATCATAACAATCTTTTCACATGCTGAACATATCCTCCAGAAACTCAGGAATATGATAGAACTAGTGTAGACATACTCTCCTTCAAAGCCGCAGAGCGAAACTACATTTCTGAAAGAAATGTTGGCCATAATTGTATTTCCAAATAAATCTCTCTGCCCTGAGAACTGAGCTGACACGTTTTGGTATAGAATTCCAGACCACCACTATCATAGTGAATAGATGAATGCATAATATTGCAAGCATACAACAGTCACACACACTTCTGGAACTATAACTAATAACATATATTTTTGCAACTCTCTGCACCTCAATATGATAAGTCGAGAGGAATATAATGATAATTCAAGTACTCCTTGACATAATGAACTCCTTTTACAACTTTTGACATCAATGAAAACCTATGTTCAACAAGGTTATTGTAATGTACATTTGCTGGAAATAAATCAATAAATGGACTGTTGTTTGTGGACATAGCCCGAGAATTGGGTGAACCACATTAAAACTTTTGTTGTCTCGTTTTTTGTTATTTGTTTCATCATTCCGCTATGTTTAATTAATCTACATATAACCGGTAATTCAATCCCTCCATTTGCTAGTAATTCAACAAGGTTATTGTAATGTACATTTGTTGGAAATAAATCAATAAATGGACTGTTGTTCGTGGACGTAGCCCGAGAATTGGGTGAGCCACATTAAAACTTTTGTTGTCTCGTTGTTTTTTGTTATTTGTTTCATTATTTCGCTATGTTTAATTAATCTGCAAATAATTGGTAATCCGTTCCCTCCATTTCTTGCCTGCAATTCCTAACAAAGACGTCTACAAAAATTTCATTATGTTGAGAAACAATAAAGGACACTAAGAATAAACCAATAAAGCTAACTAGTCATCTAGACTTTCACGTAGGTCTTTCATTTTGTTAGGTCCTTCAAAAAATGATGCAAATAAGGAAACAACAACTAAGCCTCTGAATTTACATATTTGTGATATCCCCCTATGCCAGTTTCATTAATTCGGTGAGCCAATATACTTTCATTAACTCAATGAGCCAATATCTGATATGCATTTACCTTGTGTAGTCAATACCCACTCTAAGCATTTATTTAGGACATGTTTCCTTAAAGATTTCTCCATATACCTGTTGACGTGCTTTTTATGACAGCGCCAGCACAGAATAAAGTTGTCCAACGGTCACTCTATTCTCTCTTGATCAAAGTGTCCCACATGCTAAGATTGCTTGAAAGTTCATGTGTTCGACTCCAAGGTTCCTTTTATCGCGAATAGACTCAGTTGGTTGATGTGTTTTGCTGGTTATTTCAAGGGGACTTACGTAGTTGTTCGACTCTGTGAAGCAATTAGGACATGAATGATTTGGCAATATTGTTCTGGTATCTAGACTGACTCGGAAAATGCAGAATTTAAAGGGGATAGGGATAGGGATTCTACAAATCTATTTCTAAAGGGTGGAGGACGAGGATCGACTTAAACAATCTTCAAACCAAACTTTGCTTTGTCTCCTTTCGAACAACTCCGACAAAGTTGGTGCAATCTTCAAAGGATGAGAAAAGTGTTCAAACTATGACGCAACATGTTCATACCGTCAATACGACGCATACAAACATATGAACCATAATCGAAGTTAAGTGCTGATACTCCAGTTGACCACGCAAGGCGAACTTACCATCAGTAAGCCCGCTAGTGGTATGGATGAAAGAAGATATGCTCAAATCACAACGCCACACTCCACAATTAACAACTACTTGCATGAAATAGAAATCTACTTTACTCTATCTACCTTGAATTGGAAAGACGAAATGGCCTTGCTAGCTACTCATAACAAAGAAGAAATCACCAAGCAATGAAACTCTTTGTATTATGAAAAGTGTTCACAACAACCTTTTACAAAACTTTCAAAGGAAAGTTTTCTTCCCTCCTCAATCTAAAGCTAACTTCTAAGCTGAATGCTATATGCCTTCTACTCTCTAGCTCTGATTCAACTCTTGATCTAATCTCTAATTCTAATATCTTACAAATGAGGGGGGATGCCCCTTTTATAATAAGTCCAATTCAGTGGACGGTTCAGATCAAATTACAATGAAGGGCTCAGATCGAGCCACCTATGCCCTGATTAGGGTTTCTGCCCTAAAAACCGCCACAGAGAGGAGTGGGCAATGAATGCACAGAATATTCTCCACTCCCCTGCAGGAATCATAATGAGCAATTAATGCCCACTACCATCATCAAGAAGATCCTCATCAAGCAGCGCGTTCCCACTGGCCTTCTCCCGGATAGCAAACTCGATCAACCGGGCCAATACTGCTTCAACCTCCTGTGTAGAGATCGGTGGAATATGGTTGAGCTGGAACTCCAAGACTGCTACCGTCTGTCCGTATCTGGTGTAAGATTTTCTCCATGTCACTAAGGCGTCCTGGGTATGCTGAATTATACTAGAGAACGTGGAGACATTCTCAAAGTCATCCAGGACAAGTGACCTCGCAGCTGAGAAGAATGGAGGCAGTCTACTTTTCAAGCCATCAGCAGTTATCTCCTCTGGGACCAACTTTCTAGCAAATATGGCTTCTAATGTATTGAGGACTCCCCCCAAGATGTTGCCCATTGCTTTCCTCACTTTAGCTGAATCTGCCCTTGCTGCGTCGTGAAATCCACGGCCTGTGACCACCGAGGAGTACCAACTGGTGAAATCATACCTATCACCTCTCTGAATTACACCTCCATCTACCAAGGTTTCTAGAGGTATATGCATCAAAGCCCCCAAACGAAGTACAGTCTTCGTTTGATAGATGCGAGTATCACCCCAGGCCTGATCTACTATATCCATCCGTGCCAAAATACTTGAGGCCTGTCGATAAGCATCGGCGAGGTCCTCCATGAATTTCCCTGTCTCAGTATGAACACGGCTAACCCACTTGTCCGCCTCCGTTTCCATTTTCTTCAAATCCTCTAAGGCAACAACTGACTCCTTCGGAAGCTCTGATGGACGTTCTACTGCTGGGTTTGCTGGTTCACCTGGATGTGCTAGATTTTGTACGTATCCTATCAAGGTTTTGTGCTCCTTCTTAATTTCTTATACTTCCCCTCCGTGCGGAGCAACTGATCCTTCAATGCCTGATAGGAGTTATCGAACTCCTCGATAACTTGGGCTCCCGTAGGACGACCCAACTCTACTGTGGTGATCACGTAATTTTCAGGCCTCTCCTCGGTTCGATCACAATCTTCCCTCGGAATAGCCACCTGAAGCGTGCGAGAGCCTGACTCGTCGGTCGAGATCTTTGAAAACTTTCGGGCCCTTTTCTTCTCTGGTGGCGCACTGATCCTCCTGAGGAACTCCTCCATCTCAATGGCCGGATCCGTATCATCCTCGGGTTCTCTCCTCATTCTGTCGGAAAGCCAATCAGGCACTGTCTGCTGTGGATTACAAATGACAAGGGGCTGTTCTTCTGTTGCCTCCATCTCGTGCACTTCCTCCCTTCTTGCACTGGTTTGCTCGGGCTCATCCTCCTCTATAAGCTGGGTATCTCCCGACCCTTGGGTCCCCTGTTCTGTGTTTTCTTCTTCTTCCAAAGCCGTGTCCAACATCTGCTGAAAATGTGTGTCGGCCATTGTTTCCTCTTCCTCCTCATGTTGGCCGCCCCTGGATAGACTGACACTAGCTGATTCCCGGGCGTTGGGCTGATCTACCTCCTCAAGTCCTCGCTCTTCCTCTAATCCTGCCCTCTGATCGGCAAATAATGAAACCACTCTCAAACTCGAAGACTGAGTTTGTGAGTGCACGGGTGATGCTTGTTCTATCCTCAACGGTATCGGTTGGGTTGGCACTTCCACTTGTGCCCTCGATGTCTGAGCAATTTGTTTCCCCTTTTTTACCGATAACGGCCTTGGGTCACCCATCAAGCTATAAGTAAGGGCGATCGACTTGCTCTTGAGTCTGCATACATGTCTGTCGACCCAAGTCCTGGTAAAAGTCATCACCGGGATAGAAAGAGTGTCCAAGTCCATGATCTCTGGCTCGGACCAATCAGGTGGTGGGACAGGAGTATCCCTAACTGACCATAGTCGGGTTGCATGACGTTGACATCCTCCTCCACCTGGTCGGGAACTGGAATAATCTCACATTCTCTAATCAACTTGAGAGGAAGTCTGGAAAACATCCTTCTTCTTATCTCAGCCTCATCCACTGCATTTGCCCAAAAGTCCTCCAGATGAGCTCTGTGCCGGTATTCAACGTTCTGTATCATCCGGATGTTCCTGTAAGGATCGAAATCCTGCCTGCCTGTGTGATATGACAAATGATAAGATTGCAGCTCGTCCTCTGCCTCTCGGGCTGCCTGCAAAGAGGGACACACCTCAATGGAATTTCCCATGGTGATAGGGAAATCAAGTCCACCCTTCTTTTTCCTTTTCTGAATCTTATCGTAGGCAATCAATTGCCTAGATACCTCAAGCATTACTATGTGATCAGTGGGGTATCGTGGTAACCGATACGGATACGAAGTGAACCCTTGCAGCCTAATATATGTGAATTTCGGGAATTGGATGAGCCAATACCCATATTCCTCAATCAATGTCTGTGCTTCTTTAGATATTCTCTGCTGCGTTCTCTGCTGAAGCGTCCTCGCAATGTGCATTGTGAATGCATCATTTGCCCGTTTATAGTTGGCAATGTTAGCCAAATGTAGCTGTGTGCAGGCTTCATGGATTTTGAATTGACCAGGGGCACAGCCGATTGGCTCTTTGTACGAAATCCCTCTGTACTTAGTCATTCTGGCCAACATGTAAATTACATATGAGCTCATGTAGAAAGTCTTCGTCACCTTCAGGCTCCTGAATTGCTCATCGATGTGGTTGCTAATCATCCTAGCCCAATCGACACACTCCTTTCCCTCCAAGATGATCTCGATGAAGTAGAACATCCAAGGCTCGAAAATGTAAGCCTGTGCACTCCCATTTACCCGGCTCAGCATCATTATCAAATCACAGTATTCTTGTTTCACGTCCTCGGCAATTATCTGCTTTGGGAGCTTAGTGCGGGGTGGCCTCGGCTTCTGCATCCAAACTCTGTTGATGACTGCAGTGACTCTTTCGAAAGAGGAAGAGTACATCTTATCTGCCCTCTTATTTGTCCTGTATAACATCTCCTCAGCAGTCGGAATCCCAAATGCCTCTCCAATGGCATCCGGTGTGAAGTTGGCGAGCAGTTTACCATCCGGAGAGACAATCGTCCTACGTTCTGGCTTGTAGTGATTGGCGCACTCCATAATTAGCTCCGGACACTGAATTGCTGGCGGAAAACTAGCAGCTGCGTAGATTCCACTCTTCATTATATTATGTGCCGTGACGGATGGTTGATGGCCCCCTAGCCCGAACATCCTCGATTTGAGTGCATTCAGATTAAATGAACCAAGGTTGGTGTCATTCAATCCTGCCAACTTTGAAACTATTGCTGACTTTGGGAGAAATGGCTTAGCGAGCCTTTTAATCATTGCCTGCCGGGATGAGCCAGCCTTGCCTGCTTCAGTGTTTGCAGCTCTGCCTGCGGCTCTGCTTGTTCCTGCAACATCCTTTGCTCCGGCCATCTGCAAAATAAAATAGAATAGCAATAAGTTAGGCTGCAGATTTTTAAATAAAATGAAGTAACCTCCGAGACGGCTGCGAACGTGGAGTTAGCTTTTTGAAAATAAAAACTCTCAGCATAAATTACTAACTCCAAACCTCGTACTGTATAAAAAACTTCAAGCTTATAAAGAAGCTTTCAACGACTGCACTTCCGACTGGCGAAGAAAATTGCAGCCAACTACCAACTTTCAGCAATGTGGATACTTTCTCAGCACAAAGCGAATTAAATCCTTTGTCTTGACTTCGTCAACCTCAGCAACTTTCAACTTCTAGCAGCTTGAATAAGTAAAATCTGCAGCAAGCTTCAACTTTCGTGCAACTTCAATACTAATAAACCTTCCAGCAACTCCGGAAAACAACTTCAACCTTCAACTTCGAAATTGCAGCAACACACTTTCAGCTTTTCGAAAGAAAGAGTCTCGGCAAATGAAAATTTCTCCAGCACTTCGCACTTTCAGCAACTCAACACTCCGAAATAAAATAAACTCTCAAAGAATTTCTCTCCTCAACCACTTCGAAAATATTTCAATCTCTCAAGAACTTCTTCAGCAACTTCAACTTCGAAACAATGTGAGGAGAAATGAGAGAAGAGATTGTTTAAATAACTCTTCTCGGAGAATCCTGCTAAGTAGTGCTGGGGCTATTTTTAGCACCTTCATCAATTTTCCACTCTCTTCGTTCGGAATCTTCTAATTCAAGTGCAGTAGTGGGCTAGTCGTCAGCCGGTCATTATGGCAGTTGCCATTAATAATGATTCCTTCCTTGTAAAAATTTGAATCCTTCCTCTTAGTCTGCCAGTTAACTCTTGGCGATTTAAACAACTCGCGAGAAAAACAATCACTTGACTTGATTTAAAATTCCATTTTAAAATCTCGCAGTGTTTAAATAAATTCAACTCGAAAAATTTCGTGGGAGTTGTAAATTTATTTCCAACTTTTAAAATGTCTGTCATTTAAATCCTCGATTTCATAAAATTTGCCTTAGACATTTTAAATTCTCTCATTAAAATGTTCAACTCCGGGTGATTAAAAATTATTCGCCTGCTCAAAATAATTCATCCTTTGAGATTTAACCTCCGTCAGGAAAATAATCTAGGCAAAACGAATTTCCTCTGAAAATATTAAAATTTCCCTTAGGAAATTAATTTTCAAACTCTGTTAACTCATGGGTGCATTTTAAACGGGTTCATTTGATTTTCACTTGACCCATGGAAAATATTCATCGATAGCAAATCTTCCCCTTGAAAAATATTCGTCAACCTTCAATTGCCTTTGGAAAATTTTAAAACTCATCAAATCATCCTTCCATGCCAAGGGCGTATTTTTCCCATTTAACTTTTAATTCCCACGCCTTCGGAATTCTTCACTTGTTTTCTTCTTGGGCGCACTTTACCTAGTGAAATTTTATTTCACTTAGGAAAATTTCTTTATTTTACACTTCAGGCGCATTTGAGGGGGGAAGCTTTCTTTAACACTTAGGAAATTTCCTCAACATTCTTACTCCAAGGTGGGTGCATTTACATATGCAAGCTTTTACTTTCACACGCCTTAGAGAATTCTCCCATCTTTACTCACCTTCAGCTCATGGGCGCATTTGATACTCTCAACTTTTGCTTTTAATGCCTTAGAAATTTTCTCAAGCTCACTTTACACCTTGGGCGCATATGACCTAGTGAGGTTTTATTTCACACGCCTTAGAAAAATAATCCTCAACTCCTCTTCATCATGGGCGCATTTGCTAGGCCAAGCTTTCACTTTCAAAGACTTAGAAACTTTGCATGCCATTCTTCATCTTCTTGAGCGCATTTCACATGGGGAGCTTTCATGTTGAGGGCGCATTTAGGAGTACTTGCTTCCATTTTTATTACTTAGAGAAATTTTTTTATATCACCCCCTTGGGCGCATTTTAGACTGGGTGCTTTTGCTTTCATACTTAAAATTTTTTTATGCTTTATCCTTGCTTCAAGGTGAGGGCGCATTTTGACCTTGAAGCTTTTGTTTTGATGCCTTAGGCGTTTTTTCTCTAGCATTTTCAATGTCTTGAAGGTGGGCGCATTTTGAAGGGTCTACTTTCATTTCCTGCCTTAGTTTATTTTTCACCTTTTCCTTCTTGAGGGCGCATTTGATGTGCCATGCTTCCATTCAAACACTTAGGCGTTTTTTTTCAACCACCTTGACCCCTTGGGCGCAAATACTACCTCAAGCTTTCATTTTATGCCTTAGAAGAATTTCGGCCTCAATTATCCTTCTCAAGGTGAGGGCGCATTTCACTAGGTGAGCTCCTATTTTCAATGCCTTAGAATATTTTTGAAGTCCCCACCTCTCCTTGGGCGCATTTTGAGGTATGAGCTTTTGTTTCATGCCTTAGAATCTTTCAAGGCTTCCATCAAGGTGGGCGCATTTGCTATGCTCAACTTTGAATTCTGCCTTAGACAATTTTCAAGCTATCAATCTGTGAGGTGGGCGCATTTTGAAGGGGATACTTTCATTTTCCCACACTTAGAATATTTTCCATGCCTCTGCCTGTCTTTGTTTACGCATTCTATTTTTAGCAAGCTGTGCTATTTTTAGCAAGTCCCTTGATTTTCAACCTCTAAGGCTCCGTTTTGCCTGAAAATTTCATCATATGATCTTCTTCACCTTGTGAACCTGTTTTGCCAGTCCTCTGCCCTGACCCGCTATTTATAGCCACCTGCTATTTATAGTAAGTTCTGACTTTCTGACTTCAATAGCTCCGTTTTGCCTGAAAGTTGCAACGCTTGATCTTGATAGCTTGAGTGTTACTCTGATGCCAACCTCGGGTGCAGACCTGCTATTTATAGCCGTGCCCTGACTTACTAAAAATAGTAAGTTCTCCGACTTTGCTCAAATTTTGCCAGCAGGTACCTTGAAGTGTGCTGACATGGGTGGGGTACTTTGTTTCGGCTATTTTTGGATTTTACCCCCTATAAAAGTGGAAACCCTATTTGACTTGCATGTATCCCGAACGGTCTCCGTTCGACTTCGTTCCTTCTGCATGTCGTTCTCGCTTATCAACTGGAGTGTTAGCTACCGCCAGAGCGCACTGCTAAAAAATAGAACGCCTGAAGTGACTCATCCAATCGCTCTGATGGTTTGCAGCGTCATATTGCCCGGTGGGATTTCAAAACCTTTAAAACCCAAAACTCTGGTTCTGCATGCATGCAATCGGGCTAAAAATAGTAAGTCCTCAAAATCCCCGACCTTCCCGCTTTGCATGTCACACCGCTATGCTCTCAAAACCCATAAAGAAAACCCACATGCTAGTAAAAACACCGTGCATGCTTAACTCCTGTAACAGCCTCCAAGGCCTAACTCGAAAGTGGTCGCTCCTGCTCAGATGTTACACTACCGCTAAGGTTTTGGAAAACCTGTATGATTCTCCGCATTACGCATCCTAAAAGCTCATGGAAACTCTCAAAATGGCTCTGAAGCCCGAATCACAAAATAGTAAATGTCTGACCGCCTCCAAAATTTACGTGGTAGGCAGCTTGATGTTACCCGGATGCAGTGGAACTGACAGAATTCCAAAATCTCAATAAAATAGTCCCAAATTGAATACTTACTAAAAATAGTAAGTTGCCGGAATACAGTGAAAATTTAGGGGACTCTGCTGGAAGTCTTCTGACTGCTGCACTAAGCTTAGATTTCAATTTTATAACTCAATTTGACCTTTAATAAGCCTGAAGGATGAAAACCCTAATTACACAGACTTAACCAATACTTTAACCTGGGTCAAACGACAGGACATCCCCGGAAGGACCAGAGACCAGAGAGAGAGCGAACCAAAGCCAAAAGACCAGAATGGAGCAAAATCTAGGGGGGTCCCCATCTTGATGGGGTGATGTGTGAAAAAAAAAAGGTCACAACAATACCCTTCATAGTCTCTGTCCCAATGGAGAAGTTAATAATTTGATCAAGGGATACATCCAGAGGTTTAGTCGGATGGCCTGAATTGCCTTCTTATGTCTCTGAAGAAGCTCATGAGATATTCACATTTGTGTCAATATCAACCATAAAATTCCTCTAACAAATCAAGTTAAGCTACAACTTAACAAGGATTATACTTGGGAGAAAATATTACACTATAAATGAGACTGATCAGTGCAAAAAAAACACCTGTTTCACCTGCAATATAATGAAGTAACAATAAGGAAGTGCCATATCTGAGGCAAATTTTCACCCAAACATGGGCAGATCTTTTTGGGAACAGACAATTTGTGAAAACCCCTGGTTCTCTCTGAGCTAAATTTACAACTGCTGGTTTGAAGTTTTGAAGTTTCCTTGGAATATTTACCAGATAATGCATAAAACTTACAAAACAAGAAATGCAGAAACACAATTGTAATATTATTTTAGAATTTGTCATGAGATTACAATGAAAGCATTCATACCCGGAAACAGCAGCTGATTGCTTTTATTAAAAATCTAGAAATGTATGCACAACAAATAAGGGTATTGTTGTAGGAAAAACTCTGATGAAGCACAAATGGACTCCAGAATGAAGCCCTCTCAGAAGCAATGATTCAACCGGTCTTTCACAGCCTCAAGACTGCAGATCACTAAAGAATTTATGTTCTCTAATGGTGAAAATACTCTGAAACCCTTGTCTCAGCACAAACTTCAAAGAAGCCAAAGTAGAGTAAATGTCAAATGCTCATAATTGAATGAGGTCGACTTTCTCCTTTGCCTTCTTATATTTCTCCAAGAGGCACAATTTCCAATGAGATGTTTTAAATACATTTTAAATGTATTTAAATGTTTGATACCCCTTTTAATCAATTACTCAACTTGGGTGTACCTTTTTGCAATTATTATAATCTCACTTTATAATATTTAAGTGGCTCACCTTTTTATAAAGTTAGAATATAACTTTATAATATTCCCTTTTATTAATTAAATATAACTTAACCACTTAAACATTAATATCTCCCTCTATATTCAGTACTTTGATGTGTCGTCTGAAGCTAGGGTCAACACTATAAAACCCCCATGTGTCCAGGTGCCCTGACTAAAAATAGCATCACTGCCAGATTGACTTACTATAAATAGTAAGTCCCTAAAACTAAGCCAAACACTGATTTGTAAAGGCCTGGAACTGAACCCAATACTGAACTGAAGAAATGGAAATGACAACAACCTCCATGAACTGCCACTGAGACCCTCTATACAAACATATTAGCCTACAAGGGTCCAAGTAATAGGCTAACCCATCGAACTCTGATGCTCACGAAAATGGGGACATTACACACTTTTACACAATCAGCAAACCATAACCAATATATGTATTATCTGAGGCAAATTTTCACCCAAACGTGGGCAGATCTTTTTAGGAACAGACACTTCTACACAATTAGCAAACCATAACTATATAGAGAGAGAGACACACACACATGATTATCTACCTTAAAGCTGTAGACAACAACCCAAGGAGGGCATGTGACTCAAACCAATTAAGCCCAAGCATTGGTGTATGCATTCAATGTTGAGAAGGCCAACAATGACAAGGTGGAATTTATGGTTGTTATATGTGGACTCCAAATCTTGACATGATTCAAAATGGATTGTGTGGGAAAAAAAGGTTATTCATTTGTAACATAAAGCAGTTCAATGCAGAGGCCTTTTTGGCCCATGCTTGCCCCAACAATGAAATCCTTTGCTTCCCTCGCCCAATGGGGTTAAGAGGTAGTGGCCTTTGCAGGGTCAAGAGAGAATCAACTCATGGAAAATCAGCCTTACATGGCGATGTGTACCTAGGGCCTTGGGGCCTTCCCACTTGCCAAGGATAGGGGGATGGAAACAAAACATCTCCTTCCCATTCCACTAGCTGTAGAAAAATAAGGTTAGGTCCCCACAATTAGGGGGCATCCCTATCATTTGGGGATGTCCCAATTTTTGGGAACACAATAGAACATTTTGCCATCCCCATGGACTCACACTTCCTTTTAAATACAAATAAAAATCACAGTGAAATTCAAAATATGAAATAAAATGCAGAAAGACCTCTAGAATCTCTAATTGCAAAAGGCTGATTGCCCGGAATGTATGAATTCCACACATATTAATCTTTAAGTTTCATGGTAACAAAAGATTTTTTCAAAAATGTGTTTCATTATTAGAAGAATTCAAGATGTAACTCACATACATTTTTTATCAATAGTAGACTATGAACTAAAGAACTTTGCCCAACATTTGGCCCTGATTCACGTCACAAAATTTTCTGTTCCAACCAAAGAATTTGCATTGTTGCACTATTGAAAAATTCAAGTCACTTTTTGAAAATTTCAGCTTCTTTTAGTTCATTTAAATTATTTTATTTTGTAATTTTAAAATTCAAATATCATTTTTGACATAAATTGTTTTAATAGTCATCCCTAAAATCTAAGAAAACTTCACCATCCACAAAACGGAACCCCCTATCCTCAAAACTTGGAGAAAAACTAGAAAATCAAGTAAACATGGTTAAATGAGCCAATAGTCTAAAGCTAAGCCCACCATTTGGTTTTCAACCAGGTGATGGTTATTCTTAAGGCAAGAAGCCTGATGTAATTGGGATGCTTCATAGCTCACCAAAATAGTGGGATGAGCTTAAAAGGTTTTTGTGCCAACAAAAATAGGTTTGTCTTCTAATATGGAATATCCCCAAATTTTGGATTATGTTTATTCAGTGTTCCACGGAGTTTCCTGACGGGGGGCCAGGGGTACGTAGGGACGGGTTTCGGGGACCAATTTTGTTTATCACTCAATGAAGCAATCATAGAGCTAAAGAATTGACCAATTTCGGAAACCATGACTCAAAAACTGTTTTCTTTCCAATGTTTGTTGTTGATTTTTACATGCTATATGTGTTTAACAAATATGGATTTGTTCTGTAAGCAAAATTAAATTTCATTGGCATTCCTTCCTTTTCTTAAAAGTTAAACCAATTACCCAACAAAATTCAACCATGCCATAAGGCATGCTTGGACAACAAGGTAGCACTTGTGCTAAGAGACCAAATCTCCCATGTCTCTTCTGCTACTTAATTGACTCACTTTTCAATTCCCAGTCCTTTTTTTAATCAATTTCCTGCATGTCAGAACATGCACACTGGCCTACTAAGTGGATTAGGCTATTCCCCCCCGAGGATGTGCCCCTTGCCAAATATGGCCTCGTCCCCCATAGGGGATGTTTCAAGGATGAAAGGATGAGTGGGATATGTCCCCACCCCATCCCCTATTTTGCAAATAAAATTGAAAACATCCCTAGAATGCACAATTTTTTTCAGGTGACGCTTAGGTACGTTAGGGGACAGTAGCATTCCCATCCCATCCTCTATTTTGCAAAAGAATTGAAGGCACCCCCGACACGCACAAATACTTTTAGGGGACGCATGGATATGTTGGGGGACGATACATACCCATGTGTCCCCTTAAACACACATTCCCTCACGTACCCAAGCACATTTTAATTACTTTTTTTTAAAACTTACAACCTTTCAATGCTTGTTTGATTTATGACATGCCCATCTAAGATTTACAAAAAATCAAAAAGCATTTATGTTTATTAATCCTCTATCAATCAAGATTTAAGTGCAAAGGTCATGCCCCAACACTAAAACACCTCATCACTAGGGCTTTAACAATATAAACACTAAACTACCATTAAAAATTATCAAAACCTTACTATCTATGGAGTTTGCAGCCCTCAGATTTATCAAAAGTTTTCAAGTCATTGCCCTCAAATCCCCACTTTGAATATTGATACAAAGCTACACATTAGTAAGCATGAATCCACAACAATTGTAACTATAAGTCTGACTAAGTAATAGACCAAGGATTAATCATGGTCACAAAATCTACAAAATACATATCCCCTGTTGTAGATCTTTGCATCTTCATAGTTGAAGTCACAATCAAGGATTATCTTGTTTCATACAATGGACAACCTGTTAAGTATACAAGGACTAACACAGACAAATTTGGCATGCTATAGTCGTTATACTAATAAATATGAGTTAAGTCATAGTTGACAAGAAATGCCACTTGCATAATGCAAACATGTATCAATCATGCCCTGCATGAACTCATAGAACAATCCCATCTACTAGTATTCCAGCTGAGGTCAAACTAGAACATACCCAATTATATTTTTACTTAACCATTCCTTTGTGTTAATGAGTTTGATAGCATAGCATTCAGTCTTGAAGGCTTCAAAAAAACTTCAATAATGAATCCCTTGCCTGAATTTACACACCAGTCAAGCATGTCTCTATTAACTCATGCTCATATATACATTCATATCTACTTATATATATAATCAAATAGGAATTATGATGTTCTGTCACTTCTACACACGCACACACACACATATACATATATATGATACATATGTGTGTGTATAAAGAACATCATAATTCCTACTGAATTACCCATGCTTACAAAGGTTCTACAATGTCTATGATTAATGCCTAATCAATGTTATCATATGAATATTTGAAATTTCCTTATATTTTAAGAAAATTCATTCTTTTAATACCAATCCCCTAAAAAATGGCCTTAAAAAAAACCTGCCCCCTACCATCCCCATCCCAAAACTTGGGGGAGCATAGCAATTAGGAGCTAGTGCACTACTTAGTAATCGGTAGCCAATAGCATACCCAACCAAGCTATTGTTGTAGGTTGCCAAAAATTACACAATTCTCTGCAAATATGAAACTAAAAAATACAACTTGATGTGTAAATTCATGTTCTCAAAAGATGTTTTGCAATAGTCTAAGAATATATTTACACGTGCATGTATACTAAAAGAAATTACAGTCTGTGCAAGGGACAATGACCACTCAGTGCTGTTGGCACAATATATATGTATGTTTATAGGCTGCAACATCAAATGTACAAGATTAAGGGAAAAGAAAAAGGACCTTCAAAAAGACTGACAATGTTGAGTGCTAGCGCAACAGTGATACACCTTGGTAAAATGGAAACAGTTAAAGCTGGTTCCAACCCAATCGCACGCCCTACAGCTGCTGTTGAATAAAGGGAAAAAACAGTTGAAGCCACCACTGCTGTGAAGATCTCCGTGGCATGTCGCTTGACAAGCTAAACACACAAAAGAAATCAAACTTCATAAGATCTCCAGAACATCAATTCATTCTATATATTTAGTTGTATCACTGCAAATTCATTTAGCACAACTTGTCTTTGTAGCTACTTGCTTACAACAAAGTAGTCTAAAAGATGTCTATAACAACAGTATTTTTCACATTATGCTGGATTAGGAAAAGTGCAGGTAGATTACTGAGATACATATGTGCTTGCAATAATTGCAAGTACTTAGACAGTGGCAGACATTCTGTATTAGTCAATTGTACTTGCAAAAGAGATGAATAGAGATCCGATCCACTAGAACAAGAGTATACAGCAAACCAAACACAAGTAATTCCTTTGATATAAGGGTACATAACAACACGGAACATTATAATTATAAAGATTGTGATATGCCATGCATATTCTTATTTATTCAACTTGTACATTCGTACTATGGCAGAATGCTCAACAAAAGAAGAACATAAATTGTCCAGAAAGAATTTGTTCTAAATTTATAGATCACCTTCCTGCATATTTCAAATTAACAATAAAGGAGCCTCTAAAGGAATGTGAAAGACCTTTCTTTGCCGAAACATTGAGAAAGCAAATGAGAGAATCACAGATCCTAGAAATCCCATGAATATATCACCAGCACCAGGATTTGATGAATTTTTAGTCAAATATGATCCTGCACATTGGAGGTATATTAAATAAAAGCGTAGAGATGCCTTGGACATATTTAAATGCAACAAAAAAAGAAAAAATAATCTTCAACCATTATTCTTTAATATGTGATTTTGCCATAGCAAAGGAAATGAAATATTAATAGTGCTTTTCACACAGTAGAATCACAAGACCTAAAATATAGTGACATATTTAATGTGATAATTGCAAACCAATGCAGAAAAAAGTTGAAACGCATCTTGAGTGTGTGCAACTGCAAACTATTGGACCATCAAGTTTTGGAAAGAAAAATAACTGCCATATAGTGACATGAAAACAACCAAACAGTTAAATTATAAAACTAACATTGTTAACTAATCTAGTTGCCAGATCTTTGTAGACGGACTTAAAACGAGATGCCATTTGTTGGAATTGCACAACTTTTAGAGAGGAATTCAAATATGCAAACTATTTCAGGTTTGGATGTCATTTGAGGTATGCTTTTGGGCCTACAATAGACCTGCAATCAATGTTCCACGGAGTTTCGGGGACGGGGACGGCAGTGGACATGTTTCGGGGACACAGGGGCGGGCGGTCTAAGTTTGGGGGCGGTGGGGGAGCGGTGCTCTGAAATACATATAGTACTTGAAAAAATAGTTATAAAAAGAAGTATAACTGTAGAAGCCTAAGGAATAAGTTAAGTTTAGAGTTTAAACACATTGCAATGATTTCATTGAACTAGTGAACATTGAAAAAATTAACCTTTACCAGCATCCTCTTGTCTATAGGTTGTAAATGTATCAATTAAAATTTAAAAATTAAAATGGGCAAGGCATGGGACTGTTAGAGTCTAGACTAAAATTCTGAATGCCTCAAAGAGATGGCATCTCTTTGAGGCATCCAATCTAACAGTCCCTTGCCCGTGCTTGCTGCATAATGATAAAACACACATTCGACCTCTACCGGCTGCATAAGTGATAAAACTCAGGGAGCTTTGGACGGGTATGGACATCCAGCAAAGAATTAAAAAAATGAAACAAAAACAAATCTGATAACCCTCTCTCACACATGGATTCAATCGCCGCTTTAGTCTTTAGATGCCCACACTTAGCCTCAAATTCGTGTAAAGTGTAAACACTCGGCCAAAATGAAGTATAGTTGAAAAAATTAAGTCAAAAGATTTTGATTTAGCCTTTTAGGCTTTCAAAAAGACTTTAAAATTTATAAATTTATAAATTTTAGGTTTTGTTTTTTTTTTTTTAAATCATTTTTAATTGCATTTTTAGGGGGAAGTCTGGAAGTCTCCTTCATTTTAGGGGACACCTGGAAGTCTCGGGGATGTCCAAAAGTCCCCTCAAAAGGGAAACGTCTCGGAGGTGGCAGAGAAACGGGGGGATGGCGGGGGGACATTTCCCTGACGTCTCCGCATCTCAAAAACGTCCCCATCTCCGAAACAGCTCCATTTTTGGGAGGGATGCGTCCCCGTGTAACTATGCCTGCAATTTATGAGGCTCATGGTGACTCCAATGGTCCAACCCTCTCTTCTCATGCATAAAAATATTCCTCCTTTCCTCATTTGTGCACAAAATAGAGGAATGGTCCCCGATGTTTGGGACAGAAGCAAGACACCTGCAGAACTGAACAGAACACCTGCAATAGCTTAATGGACACCTACAGCAGCTGAAAGTGAATTTGTAGCACAGCTTAATGGAAGGAAGGACAAAAGCAACAAACCTTGCGGGACTTTCACATAAAACAAGATATAAGATATTGGTAGAACAGGATATATCTAGTTCCACACCAAAAAGTTGACAACACAATGAAATGAATGAATAAATGACCAGATAATTCCTAGACTTGGATTTTTCTCAGAATTCATAAACTTCCAAGTTATGATAGGCACATGGGGGACAAAAGAGAACAATACTTAGTCAAATTTGACAAATTGATACCTATTGAAAGTGTTTGAATATTGTTATTGATGTCAAAAACGTATGGATAAGATTGTTGAAAAAGTTGTCATTGATGTCATTATGATACCTGATTTAAAGCAGGTCTTATAGTAGATTTGGAGCAAATCATATCATCACATTGGAGCAATTCATATCAGCATATTGGAGTGGCATATTTAAGGTGATTTGGATCAGCTTTATAATGCAATTTGAAGCAGATACATAAGACGATTTTGAGTAGAGATATCAGGTCAAATGGGTGATCATATTTGAAGTTTAAATTAAAGATCTAAACTTAGTTATACAGGCCAACCTCCTTCTTTGAGACGATTTGAAGGTTCACAAATAAATACTATGCTAGCCAACCTAATGGGAATTAAATTTTAAATTAAAGATTAAAACTTGGATATTTAATTGGGCCAATTTATCCTTTGGTGCCAATGTGTGAATATTCAAATTTAAATGTTAATGAAGAGGCCAACCTCTTGTGTTTGATGTCTTAAAAAATTCATACCAATACATTGTCAAAGTGGCCGACCATATATATGAAGCGCTCCTCACATGAGGACAAAAACATCCCACATAAAGACAAATTTTGTCTTATATAAATGGAGAAATAAAAAAGTGTGATTAGTATGGGATAAGGAAGAGTTGCATTTGTTAACAAAGAGGTGTGTGGTTTTAAAGAGAGTTGTCTCACGCTAAGAGGTGCGACTGAGGTTGTAATGAAGAATTGCATCTTAAATCAAGAGTTGTATTCCTTCATAGGTTTGCTGCTGTTCAAGTACATATAAAAAGCTATTTGCGATGCATGGTGGAAAGAGTGAGTGTGAGGAATAAAAGATCAGAAAAACACATTCAGATCTGCCTATGAGGAATTAGAAGAAGATTATTAGAAGAGTCTTAATGCAGATATAAAGGAGAAGGTATGCAGTTATAAAAGAGGAATTCATGGCAGATCTATAGACAAGAAGATAAGCAGATTTGAAGAGGGAACTTGCTGATTTGAGTGTGATTGTTCATCATCCATTGAAAAGGCCATTCACAAGAAGATAGTGATCCTGTTGCAAAGAAGGTTGTTCCCTTAACAAGAGATTGGTATCTCTTATTGGGTTGGTGCTCAGTTGCGGGAATTGGTGTCTCCAGTGGGTTGGTGCCTACAAATTCTACAAGTGGGGATTGGAGTCTCCAGTGGGTTGGTGCTCACAAATTGTATAAGAGGTGATCGGTGTCTCCAATGGGTTGGTTCTCACAAAATGCATAAAAGGGGATTGGTGTCTCCAGTGGGTTGGTGCTCACAGATTGTATAAGAGGGGATTAGTGTCTCCTATAGGTTGGTGCCTACAAAGATTGTAAGAAGTTTTATATAAGGAATATTTTTCTGTGGGTTTCTCTCGTAAGGGTTTCCACATAAATTTTGTGCTCTTCTTGTTTGTGTGAATCTTGAGTATTTTGGATATCATTGCTTTTGTGGTTATTAAGTTTTGAAAAAGTAAAGGTTTTGTCTTATACCGATTCAACCCCCCTCTCAGTATAAGCGTGTGTTCTTCAAAAAGACTTCTTGAATCGGTTATCTATGACAGGCAAGAATAAGGCCTAAATGCAAAAAAGAGTTGGGACTCGAGTAAAATTTGGCACTATCAAATTGAGTCTCAATTGATGTCATATTGGCACCACTTTAAATCAAACTGTTATTGGGGATCTATAAGTTGTCACAAGGATTCTCTATAGGAAGTTGCTTGTAAATCATTCCCTTTTGGTGGTACATCTATAAGTTACTATCTCTAGAGGAGACAATTTGATTAAATTGCAGCTTAGATGATTAAAATAGTTACAAAAGTGGTTTTTCATTTGATATAGAATTTTTCTTTTACTAGACAATTACAAGGAATTGATTGAAAACCCAAACTTGTGATACCTTATCAAAATGAATGTCAACAGGGACCAGCTATGTTAGATCAGTTTTATCTATTTCTTTGTGATTCATGGCATTTACTAACTGAAAATGTTGTTTTGAACCTGTATCATTATCCCACTATGGCATTGGATATGTTATCTATATACAAAGCCATCACCATCCTCCGAATTTGAAGTGTTTTTAAATTTTGTTCAGGTGCGACCCAAGGAAGCGAACTAGCATGTTGCAAGTTAGATGATTGTTATGATGGGACAAAATGTGGCATAGTGATTAGACTTAAAAATTGGGGGTTGCTCAATTAGAGAAAGTTTGTTTTTCTTTCTTTTTGCAAAACAGATGAATACTGGTGGAACCAAGCTTGGTGTGAAGAATATTGTTTCTGCAAAACAAGTTGAGATTGTAGAGGACAATATTTTAATAGAGGAGACTTATTTTGTAGTGTAGGATTCTATACATAGGAGGGATGTGTTGACGTGCTTTTTATGACAGCGCCAGCACAGAATAAAGTTGCCCAACGGTCACTCTATTCTCTTGATCAAAGTGTCCCACATGCTAAGATTGTTTTGAAAGTTCAAGGTGTCCGACTCAGTTATTCCTTTATCGCTAATACCTCAACATTGATGTTTTATTGGTTATTTCAAGGGGACTTCTACGTAGTTGTTCGATTTTGTGAAGCAATTAAGACATGAATGATTTGACAATATTGCTCTGACTCCTAAATTAACCGGGAAATACTAAATTAAAAGGGTATAGGGATAGGAATTCTACAAATCTACTTCTAAAGGGTGGAGGACGAGGATCGACTTAAACAATTTTCAAACCAGACTTTGCTTCGTCGTCTTTCGAACAACTCCGACAAAGTTGGTGCAATCTTCAAAGGATGAGAAAATGTTCAAACTATGACACAGCACGTTCATACCGTCAACACGACGCATACAAACACATGAACCATAATCGAAGTTAAGTGCTGATACTCCAGTTGACCACGCAAGGCGAACTTACCATCAGTAAGCCCGCTAGTGGTATGGATGAAGAAGATATGCTCAAATCACAACGCCACACTCCACAATTAACAACTACTTGCATGAAATAAAATCTATTTTACTCTATCTACCTTGAATTGGAAAGACGAAATGGCCTTGCTAGCTACTCATAACAAAGAAGAAATCACCAAGCAATGAAACTCTTTGTATTATGAAAAGTGTTCACAACAACCTTTTACAAAACTTTCAAAGGAAAGTTTTCTTCCCTCCTCAATCTAAAGCTAACTTCTAAGCTAAATGCTATATGCCTTCTACTCTCTAGCTCTGATTCAACTCTTGATCTAATCTCTATCTAATTATTTACAAATGAGGGGGGATGCCCCTTTTATAATAAGTCCAATTCAGTGGACGGTTCAAATCAAATTACAATGAAGGGCTCAGATCGAGCCACCTATGCCCTGATTAGGGTTTCTGCCCTAAAAACCGCCACAAAGAGGAGTGGGCAATGAATGCACAGAATATTCTCCACTCCCCTGCAGGAATCATAATGAGCAATTAATGCCCACTACCATCATCAAGAAGATCCTCATCAAGCAGCGCGTTCCCACTGGCCTTCTCCCGGATAGCAAACTCGATCAACCGGGCCAATACTGCTTCAACCTCCTGTGTAGAGATCGGTGGAATATGGTTGAGCTGGAACTCCAAGACTGCTACCGTCTGTCCGTATCTGATGCAAGATTTTCTCCATGTCACCAAGGCGTCCTGGGTATGCTGAATTATACTGGAGAGCGTGGAGACATTCTCAAAGTCATCCAGGACAAGTGACCTCGCAGCTGAGAAGAATGGAGGCAGTCTACTTTTCAAGCCATCAGCAGTTATCTCCTCTGGGACCAACTTTCTAGCAAATATGGCCTCTAATGTATTGAGGACTTCCCCCAAGATGTTGCCCATTGCCTTCTTCACTTTAGCTGAATCTGCCCTTGCTGCGTCGTGAAATCCACGGCCTGTGACCACCGAGGAGTACCAACTGGTGAAATCGTACCTATCACCTCTCTGAATTACACCTCCATCCACTAAGGTTTCTAGAGGTACATGCATCAAAGCCCCCAAACGAAGTACAGTCTTCGTTTGATAGATGCGAGTATCACCCCAGGCCTGATCTACTATATCCATCCGTGCCAAAATATTTGAGGCCTGTCGATAAGCATCGGCAAGGTCCTCCATGAATTTCCCTGTCTCAGTATGAACACGGCTAACCCACTTGTCTGCCTCCGTTTCCATTTTCTTCAAATCCTCTAAGGCAACAACTGACTCATTCGGAAGCTCCGATGGACGTTCTACTGCTGGGTCTGCTGGTTCACCTGGACGTGCTAGATTCTGCATATATCCTATCAAGGTTTTGTGCTCCTTCTTCAATTTCTTATACTTCCCCTCCGTGCGGAGCAACTGATCCTTCAATGCCTGATAGGAGTTATCGAACTCCTCGATAACTTGGGCTCCCGTAGGACGACCCAACTCTACTGTGGTGATCACATAATTTTCAGGCCTCTCCTCGGTTTGATCACAATCTTCCCTCGGAATAGCCACCTGAAGCGTGCGGGAGCCTGACTCGTCAGTCGAGATCTTTGAAAACTTTCGGGCCCTTTTCTTCTCTGGTGGCGCACTGATCCTCCTAAGGAACTCCTCCATCTCAATGGTCGGATCCGTGTCATCCTCGGGTTCTCTCCTCATTCTGTCGGAAAGCCAATCAGGCACTGTCTGCTGTGGATTACAAATGACAAGGGGCTGTTCTTCTGTTGCCTCCATCTCGTGCACTTCCTCTCTTCTTGCACTGGTTTGCTCAGGCTCATCCTCCTCTATAAGCTGGGTATCTCCCGACCCTTGGGTCCCTTGTTCTGTGTTTTCCTCTTCTTCCAAAGCCGTGTCCAACATCTGCTGAAAATGGGTGTCGGCCATTGTTTCCTCTTCCTCCTCCTGTTGGCCGCCCCTGGATAGACTGACACTAGCTGATTCCCGGGCGTTGGGCTGATCTACCTCCTCAAGTCCCCGCTCTTCCTCTAATCCTGCCCTCTGATCGGCAAATAATGAAACCACTCTTAAACTCGAAGATTGAGTTTGTGAGTGCACGGGTGATGCTTGTTCTATCCTCAACGGTATCGGCTGGGTTGGCACTTCCACTTGTGCCCTCGATGTCTGAGCAATTTGTTTCCCTCTTTTTACCGATAACGGCCTTGGGTCACCCATCAAGCTGTAAGTAAGGGCGATCGACTTGCTCTTAAGTCTGCATACATGTCTGTCGACCCAAGTCCTGGTAAAAGTCATCACCGGGATAGAAAGAGTGTCCAAGTCCATGATCTCTGGCTCGGACCAATCAGGTGGTGGGACAGGAGTATCCCTAACTGACCCATAGTCGGGTTGCATGGCGTTGACATCCTCCTCCACCTGGTCGGGAACTGGAATAATCTCACATTCTCTAATCAACTTGAGAGGAAGTCTGGAAAACATCCTTCTTCTTATCTCAGCCTCATCCACTGCATTTGCCCAAAAGTCTTCCAGATGAGCTCTGTGCCGGTATTCAACGTTCTGTACCATCCGGATGTTCCCGTAAGGATCGAAATCCTGCCTGCCTGTGTGATATGACAAATGATAAGATTGCAGCTCGTCCTCCGCCTCTCGGGCTGCCTGCAAAGAGGGACACACCTCAATGGAATTTCCCATGGTGATGGGGAAATCAAGTCCACCCTTCTTTTTCCTTTTCTGAATCTTATCGTAGGCAATCAATTGCCTAGATATCTCAAGCATTACTATGTGATCAGTGGGGTATCGTGGTAACCGATACGGATACGAAGTGAACCCCTGCAGCCTAATATATGTGAATTTCGGGAATTGGATGAGCCAATACCCATATTCCTCAATCAATGTCTGTGCTTCTTTAGATATTCTCTGCTGCGTCCTTTGCTGAAGCGTCCTCGCAATGTGCATTGTGAATGCATCATTTGCCCGTTTATAGTTGGCAATGTTAGCTAAATGTAGCTGTGTGCAGGCTTCATGAATTTTGAATTGACCAGGGGCACAGCCGATTGGCTCTTTGTACGAAATCCCTCTGTACTTAGTCATTCTGGCCAACATGTAAATTACATATGAGCTCATGTAGAAAGTCTTCGTCACCTTCAAGCTCCTGAATTGCTCATCGATGTGGTTGCTAATCATCCTAGCCCAATCGACACACTCCTTTCCTTCCAAGATGATCTCGATGAAGTAGAACATCCAAGGCTCGAAAATGTAAGCCTGTGCACTCCCATTCACCCGGCTCAGCATCATTATCAAATCACAGTATTCTTGTTTCACGTCCTCGGCAATTATCTGCTTTGGGAGCTTAGTGCGGGGTGGCCTCGGCTTTTGCATCCAAACTCTGTTGATGACTGCAGTGACTCTTTCGAAAGAGGAAGAGTACATCTTATCTGCCCTCTTGTTTGTTCTGTATAACATCTCCTCAGCAGTTGGAATCCCAAATGCTTCTCCGATGGCATCCGGTGTGAAGTTGGCGAGCAGTTTACCATCCGGAGAGACAATCGTCCTACGTTCTGGCTTGTAGTGATTGGCGCACTCCATAATTAGCTCCGGACACTGAATTGCTGGCGGAAAACTAGCAGCTGCGTAGATTCCACTCTTCATTATATTATGTGCCGTGACGGATGGTTGATGGCCCCCTAGCCCGAACATCCTCGATTTGAGTGCATTCAGATTAAATGAACCAAGGTTGGTGTCATTCAATCCCGCCAACTTTGAAACTATTGCTGACTTTGGGAGAAATGGCTTAGCGAGCCTCTTAATCATTGCCTGCCGGGATGAGCCAGCCTTGCCTGCTTCAGTGTTTGCAGCTCTGCCTGCGGCTCTGCTTGTTCCTGCAACATCCTTTGCGCCAGCCATCTGCAAAATAAAATAGAAGAATAAGCCAGACTGCAGATTTTTTAATAAAATAAAACAATTCCCGAGATGGCTGCGAATACGGAGTTAGCTTTGAAAATAAAATTTCTCAGCATAAATTTCTAACTCCAAACCTCGTACTGTATAAAAATCTCTGAGTTTAGAGACAACTTTCAGCAACTGCACTTCTGACTGGTGAAGAAAAAACGCAGCAAGCTAATAACTTTCAGCAATGTAGCTAATTTCTCCAGCACAAATAGTTCGAACCTTGACTTCACTTTGTCAACTTCAGCAGTTAGATGAATAAAGAGTTGCCAGCAATATGAAATTTCGACTTCCTCAACTTCTCAACGTTTAAACTTCTTCAAGACTTCGACTTTCAGTAGCGTGAAAATAAAGATCCCCAGAGAAAAGAAACCCTCTACAACTTTGCAAATCTGCAGCGACTCCACTTTCAGCTCTTTGAGAATTAAATTCTCCAGCAACTCCGGAAAATAACTTCAACCTTCAACTTCGAAGTTGCAGCAACACACCTTCAGCTCTTTGAAAGAAAGAGTCTCGGCAAATGAAGATTTCTCCAGCACTTCGCACTTTCAGCAACTCAACACTCCGAAATAAAATAAACTCTCACAGAATTTCTCTCCTCAACCACTTGGAAAATATTTCAATCTCTCAAGAACTTCTTCAGCAACTTCAACTTCGAAACAATGTGAGGAGAAATGAAAGAAGAGATTGTTTAAATAACTTTTCCCGGAGAATCCTGCTAAGTAGTGCTGGGGCTATTTTTAGCACCTTCATCAATTTTCCACTATCTTCGTTCAGAATCTTCTAATTCAAGCGCAGTAGTGGGCTAGTCGTCAGCCGGTCATTATGGCAGTCGCCATTAATAATGATTCCTTCTTCTTCAAATTTCGAATTTTCCTCTTAGTCTGTCAGTTAACCTTGGCGATTTAAACAACTCGCGAGAAAAACAATCACTTGAATCCCATTTTAAAATCTCGCAGTGTTTAAATAAATTCCACTCGAAAAATTTCGTGGGAGTTGTAAATATATTTCCAACTTTTAAAATGTCTGTCATTTAAATCCTCGATTTCATAAAATTTGCCTTAGACATTTTAAATTCTCTCATTAAAATGTTCAACTCCGGGCGATTAAAATTTGTTTGCGTGCTCGAAATAATTCGTCCTTTGAGATTTAACTTCTGTCAGGAAAATAATCTAGGCAAAACGAATTCCCTCTGAAAATATTAAAATTTCCCTTAGGAAATTAATTTTCAAACTCTGTTAAGTCATGGGTGCATTTTAAACGGGTTCATTTGATTTTCACTTGACCCATGGAAAATATTCGTCGATATCAAATTTTCCCCTTGAAAAAGATTCGTTAACTTTCAACTGCCTTCGGAGAATTTTAAAACTCATCAAATCATCCTTCCATGCCAAGGGCGTATTTTTCCCTAGTGAAGTGTTATATCACTTAGAAAAAATTTTCTAACACTTTCTCTACCATAGGCGTATATTTCCCTTGGTATAGTTTTTCCCTCTGAAAAAAAATCTCCATGCCTTATGAATTAAAATTTAAATCCCTCTTCAAGGGCGTATTTCATAGGGTTAACTTTTTATATTTCTCACACTTAAAACCCCTTCTAACTCATCCTCTTCATGGGCGCATTTAGAGGGTCAAGCTCCCATTTTCCATGCCTTAGAAAATTTCAAGACCTCCTCACCTTGAGGGCGCATTTCACCCTTGCAAGTTCTATTTCCTTCTACCTTAGGCGTTTTTCTTCTTAGCATCATCTAGGCTTGGGCGCATTTCATGGGGTTAACTTTCACTTCAGGGCGCATTTTGATGTGCTTACTTTCATCTCACTACTTAGAATCTTATTGCCCCCTGGGCGTATTTTACTCATGCAAGCCTTGATTTCTTACTTAGAAAATACTCAAACACTTAGAATATCCTTTCAAGGTGAGGGCGCATTTGCTAGGTTCCACTTTTATTTCGTTGCCTTAGGAAATTTTCTCCAGCAACCTTGGGCGCATATGGGGTCTTGAGCTTTCCTTTCCATGCCTTAGACGTTTTTTTTCAAGTCCTAGCCACTTTATCTTCTTGAGGGCGCATGTGGGTGTGTCTGGTTTTACTTTTACCACTTAGAATTTCTTCAAGCCATGTATCTTCTTGAGGGCGCATTTTGACCTCTCTACTTTCATTTTATGCCTTAGAATATTTCATCGAGCTCACTTTACACCTTGGTGAGGGCGCATTTACATGGGTCTACTTTTGTTTTTGCCTTAGAAACTTTTTAGTCTTCAATCCTTGAGGTGGGCGCAAATCACTAGGTGAGCTTTTAATTTTTTGCCTTAGAAACTTTTCAAGGCTTCAATCCTTGAGGTGGGCGCATTTACCCATGTGAGCTTTCACTTTCCACGCCTTAGAACTTTTTCAAGGCATCTCTTCTTCCTTGGGCGCAAATGAGACCCCATGCTTCTGTTTTCTCTTGAGGGCGCATTTCAACATGTGAGCTTTCATTTTCACCATGGGCGCATTTCCTTGGTTCCACTTTCGTTTTCATGACTTAGAAACTTTTCACCTCTCTCCTTCCTCTTTGGGCGCATTTTGAGGTATGAGCTTCTGTTTTATGCCTTAGGCGTTTTGAAGGCATCTCTTCTTGAGGGCGCATTTTGATGGGTCTACTTTTATTTCTGCCTTAGACAATTTTCAAGCCTCTACCTGTTCCTGCTCTTGCATTCTATTTTTAGCAAGTTGTGCTATTTTTAGCAAATCCCTTGATTTTCAACCTCTAAGGCTCCGTTTTGCCTGAAAATTTCATCAGATGATATTCTCTGCCTTGTGAACCTGTTTTGTCAGTCCTCTGCCCTGACCTGCTATTTATAGCCACCTGCTATTTATAGTAAGTTTGACTTTCTGACTTTAGTAGCTCCGTTTTGCCTGAAAGTTGCAACGCTTGATCTTGATAGCTTGAGTGTTACTCTGATGCCAACCTCGGGTGCAGACCTGCTATTTATAGCCGTGCCCTGACTTACTAAAAATAGTAAGTTCTCCGACTTTGCTCAAATTTTGCCAGCAGGTACCTTGAAGTGTGCTGACATGGGTGGGGTACTTTGTTTCGGCTATTTTTGGATTTTACCCCCTATAAAAGTGGAAACCCTAATTTGATTTGCATGTATCCCGAACGGTCTCCGTTTGACTTCGTTCCTTCTGCATGTCGTTCTGCTTGCTGGACTGGAGTGTTGGGCGGCTGCCGGAGTGTACCTGCTAAAAATAGAAACTGTCTGAAAAGTGACTCATCCACTGCCGGATGGTTTTGCATGTCATATTGCCCGCGGGATCTCAAAAAACCCAGAAAAACCCAGAAAACTGGTCTGCATGCATGCACTGGCTAAAAATAGTAAGTCCTCAAAACTCGATCTTCTCGCTTGCAAGTCACACCGTTGCGAAGCTCTCGAAAAACCCATAAAGAAAAACCCGACATGCGTTGAAAAACACTGCATGCGAACCCTAAAAATAGCCTCCGAAGGCTGAACTCTGAAAGTGGTTGTCTCGGTTTGCATGTTACATCACTGCGAAGGTTTTGGAAAACCCAGAAGGATTCTCCAGACATGCATCTGAAAAGCTCATGTGGAAACCCTAATTTGACTCTTAAAGCCTGAACTGCCAAAAATAGCAAGTCGTCTGATCTGGCTCAAAATTTACGTGTAGGCAGCTTGATGTTACCCGGATGCAGTGGAACTGACAGAATTCCAAAATCTCAATAAAATAGTCCCAAGTTGAATACTTACTAAAAATAGTAAGTTGCCGGAATACAGTGAAAATTTAGGGGGACTCTGCTGGAAGTCTTCTGACTGCTGCACTAAGCTTAGATTTCAATTTTATAACTCGGTTTGACCTTTAATAAGCCTGAAGGATGAAAACCCTAATTACACAGACTTGACCAATACTTTAAACCTGGGTCAAACGACGGGACATCCCCGGAAGGACTAGAGACCAGAGAGAGAGCGAAACCAAAGCCAAAAGACCCGGAATGGAGCAAAAATTAGGGGTCCCCATCTTGATGGGGTGATGTGTGAAAAAAGGTCACAAGGATGGATTAATTTTAAGAGGGTAGCTGCAAATGTTGGGTGGTGGTCTATTGAGAAGGGTCATAAGAATGTGGTTTTCTCTATGCAACTCAAGTTCTGCAGAGCATTATATCATCAGGAAAACCTTGCAGATTCGCCAAGTCATACTGAAGGTATCTCCTGTGATAATTTTATCTGCAACAGAACTTTTTCAATCTGCATATATGGTATTCCTCACAAGGAAACTTTCTAAACCAAATTTATATTTCACTCATTCTACAAACAAACGGTACGAGGTCCAAGCCTACAAATACATAAACTAAATTGTTTTAATCATAATAAACTATAAAGAGATATATTTAGCAATCTAGTCCATTGTATAACATTTTCAACATTTGAACTCTACCTAGCAATTGCATTCGTTGCTATTACAGAAGTTTTGTGTGTGTAGAAGATAGTTGTGTGCTTGATGTTGTTGAATGTATTGTTGCTGCTATAACTTTGATTGTGGTTCAGGCGATTGCAACACAAAGCCTTTGGAGTATATGAGCTTGTTTATACTTATGGACAATCTCCCATTGATTACTCCTAGATGAAGATAAAGGTATTATTCTCTTTATTTAGGTGTGGATAATTTAGGATCTTAGATGATAAACAAGGTAGTTATACTTCCATCTATTGTTATGGAAACAATAATTACACTATCTTTTCAGCCTCCATGTGTGGTTGATGACATTGGCGCAAATTGTGGCATTTATAGAATTTGTGGTGTACATGTAGAGTTGACACTTATGAAATTGATCCTACAAGTAACTGAACTTGGAGTGTTGAGACTACAAGGAAGCAAAGGTGTGCAAAATGCTTCCTACAAAAATCTTGATGGGAATGTTATGCAAATTTCAATTCAACTATTACAAGGATTTGAAGAAACACATAAACGGAATAATAGTAAAACATAACACCGTGATTTACGTGGAGAAAACCTTTTTGAGAGAAAAAGCCCACACTACAAAACCTGTACAATGTATTATCAAATCCTTCAACAAATTACAACGCTTGCAATGCAAAGTTCTTACAGGAGCCTTCATCTCAACTAAATCTTGGAGGAATTTTGAGAACATTCCAACAACATATAGACTCAAAAACTAAACTCTTTCCAATGACTACAAACAGAATAACAATAAAATAACATAAATGGTCCTAACATAAGCAAAAAAACAATAAAATATATTGTGATTTACATGGGGAAAACTCTTTCAAAAGAAAATCCCCACTGCAAAACCTACACAATGTATTGCCAAATCTTGAAATAGTTTACAACACACTGGCAATGCAAGTTCCTACAGGTGTCTTCACCTCAACTAAATCTTGGAGGAATTTCAATAACATTCCGATAGCCTACAGACTTGCAAAACTATACTTTCTCAAATGACTATCTAAAATCACCAATATATAGAAAATTACATTGCATATGATAACCTTTTAGAGGTGAGGCATTTACATGCCCACTTGGGAAACCTCATTACTAGCTTATGGAAACATGTCAACTATTATTACAATTACTAATTTAAACCCACTAAATGGAGCGTTCAATTTTAGAAACAACTAATAAAAAATGTAATGACACTCATTATGAAATGGTAAAGGATTTCATATATTAAACTAAAAAAGAGAAGTTACAAAATATATAAGGAGAGAGGACTACTGTAGCAACAGTAGAAAGTCGATTACTGTAGCAACAGTAGAAGACAAAACAAAATAATAAAAATGACCACTAAAATAAGTAGAACATATTCTAACACCCTCCCTTAATGGTCAATCTGTCAAAAACACCAAGTTGCCCCCTGAATTTGACAAATTTATCTGGGCTCAAAGACTTGGTGAGAATATCTGCAGTTTGATCCGCTGTTGGAACATACTGCAGTTGAACTGATCCGTCTTCTACCAGCTTGCGGATGTAGTGACAATGAAGCTCGACATGCTTGGTACATTCATGGAAGACTGGATTTTTGGCTAGTTTGAGCACCCCTTGATTGTCAGTGTACAAGGGAGAAGGACCTGCTTGTGACATGTGCATGTCAGAAAGCATCCGACGGAGCCAAACTGCCTCACATGCTGCTTTAACTGTTCCTCGATATTCGGCTTCGGTCAAGGAAAGAGCCACTGCTTGTTGCTTCTTGCTGGTCCATGTTATAGCACATGTACCCAAACTGAATACATATCCAAAAGTAGATTTTTTGTCATCCACTGAACCTGCCCAATCTGAATTTGTATACCCAATCAACTTTGAATCCTTGCATCTGCCATACAGAATGCCATAATCTGAAGTGCCCTTAACATATCTCAGCACTCGCTTCGCGGCAAGCCAATGATCAGCTTTTGGAGCTATCATGAAGCGAGAAATGTAGCTTACTACAAAACTGATGTCAGGTCTAGTGGCAGTGAGGTAGATGAGACTGCCCACTAGTTGCCTGAATGTCATTTCATGAACCGGAGGTGAATCAGAGTTGGCTGATAACTTCAGCCCCTTCTCCATAGGTGTGGAGGCAGGTTTGCAGTCCTGCATCTAAAACTTGTCAAGCAGACTCCGAGCGTATTTAGACTAAGAGATAAAGATACCATCAGCGGTCTTCCAAACTTCAATACCCAAATAGTAATGGAGAAGCCCCAAATCTGTCATATCATAAGCCTGACACAGGTCTTGTTTGATTGCTGCAATCAGGTGTGCTGAACTACCATGATCAACCAAGATCAACCAAGTACTGATGAATCTTGATGTACCATGCACGGGGAGCCTGTTTCAGTCCATAGAGTGCTTTCACAAGCCTACAGACCTGATGTTCTTGTCCGGCAACCTTGAAACCAGGAGGCTGCGTCATGTAGACTTCTTCCTGCAACTCACCGTTGAGAAAGGCACTCTTGACGTCCATCTGATGAACTGTCCATCCAAATTGGGCTGCAATCGCGAGAAGAAGACGAATTGTGCTCATCTTGGCAGTAGGAGCAAAAGTCTCCTCATAGTCAATGCCCTCCCGCTGTGTGAATCCCCGAGCAACTCATCTTGCCTTGTATTTATCCAAAGTGCCACCGGCATGATACTTGACCTTATAGACCCATTTGCAGCTAATAGGTTTCTTCCCAGGAGGAAGATCAGAGAGATCCCAAATGTGATTCTTCAGAAGACTATGGTATTCTGTCTGCATAGCCTTTTCCCACTCAGGAATTCCTTTAGCCTCGGAATATGTCTGAGGCTCATAGATGCTGTGGATGTTGGCCATAAGAGCAAAATTGACTGTGTTGGGCTGCTTGCTCTTGTTACAAGTTGATCTACCCTCAATGAGTTCATCATTATGAAGATCTCCGATAGTCTTGAGCCACCACTTAGGTCGACGAGTAGATGTACCAACATCTGGAGTAGGAGAAACATCTTCTGGAATGTCTGAAACAACGTCATCTAGATACGAATCCTGAGGAAGATCAAGTGGTGCTATATCATGACCGGTAGACTCCTCATCTTCAGAGTCAGAATGCTCTGAAGCCCTCCCAGCAGGGGAACCAAGAGGAAGACGAACACCATCATTAGGAACCTTCATAGGCTAATTCGCAGGACTGGTAGTAGGAACAAATGGACTAGTAGTCTCATCAATCACAACATCACGACTAAAAATGAGACGATCTGTCTTCACATCAATCAACCTGTATGCCTTGTGATTGTCACTGTAACCAGTAAACATAAGTGTCTGGCTCTTGGAGTCCAACTTGGCACGCTTGGTGTCTGGAATCCATACATGAGCGGTAGAACCAAAGACTTTCAGATGGCCCACTTTAGGCTTACGTCCTGACTAGGCTTCTTCTGGAGTCGTCTTCTTAACGGCCTGCGTAGGTGACCGATTCAGTAGGTAGATTGCAGTATAAACTGCTTCAGCCCAGTATTTCTTAGGTACACGACGGTACTCCATCATAGAACGAGCCATTTCAGTAATGGTGCGATTCCTACGTTCAACGACACCATTCTGTTGAGGAGTGTATGGTGTGGTGAGTTGTCGTTTGATGCCGTGTGTAGCACAAAAAGTAGAGAAGTCAGTTGAACAAAACTCCCCCCCATTATCTGACCTTAGAGTAACAATGTGAGAACCCGATTCTTTCTCAACTAAGGCTTTAAACTGCTGAAATGTGCTGAACACATCTGATTTATGTTTCAAAAAATACACCCACATTTTCCGACTGAAATCATCAACAAGCAATAAAAAGTACCCGGACCCAATAATAGAAGGAGTGTTCATTAGTCCACATACATCAGCGTGAACCACTTGAAGTACCTTGGAGGCTCGCCAAGAGTCACCATCCGAGGACGGTGTCCGATGCTGCTTGCCAGCTTGACAGGTGCCACAAACTCCATGATTTTTAGTTTGGATCTCAGGTAGACCAGCAACAAGACCCTCCCGAGATAACTGAGAGAGGTAGTGCACATTCAAGTGCCCATAACGCTGATGCCAAAGTTTCCTGATGGTTGTACTTCGGGCTGCTAGAGCGTGCTCTTGAGAATCACCAGAATCAGCAAGTTTGTACAGACCGTGATCCTCAAGTCCCATGGCAATCGTAGTACGTGTTGTCTTATCAACAATGCTGCAAGTGGACGAACTGAAAATAACGTCCAACTGAGAAGAATGCTTCATGATCTGGCTGATAGAGAGAAGATTATGTTCCATGCCTGGAACATAGTAGACATCGAGAAAGAGTAAATTTCTTCCTCCAGAGTGAATCTGAACATTGCCCTTACCAGCAACTGTGTACTCTTCGCCACCTCCAAAGATCATTGAATCAGTGAATGGTTCAAATTTGGTGAACCAATCTCGACGATGAGTAAAATGCCGAGAAGCCCCGGAATCAATATACTAGGCAGAAGATTGGACGGGATCTGCAGTTCTCTTGGCCATAAAAGCATAGAATGTAGACTCTTTCTGCTCGGTGTGCTCTGCGACATTTGTCTTTTGTTGAGACCCTCCCTGCTTCTTTTGTTCAAAAGCCATCCGAATGCGACAATCAACCTTCATATGACCAAACTTATGGCAATAATTGCACTGAATGTTCTTTTTCTTCTTGCTGTCCTGAGAAGATTGAGCCTTCCCTTTGTTCTTAGCAGAAGATTTGGCAGAGAACACTTGCTCAGTGGAAGTGAAACTAGTACTGCTTCCAAACTGTTGTCGCCATCAATCTTGCTGCAAGAGCTTGTTGCACAGATCGTCAAACTTGAGATCAACATTGGTGGAGGTGATATTCAACATCTCGATGAAGTGCTCATACGAACGTGGAAGACTTTTCAGAGTAATGACGACCATGTCTTCTTCCTCCATTGTTTGACCAATCACCTCCAACTGATCACGAATGTCCTTAATCTTTGTGAGATGTTCCTGTAAGGACATTTTCTCATCCATCATAATGGAAAAGAGCATGTTCTTTAGAAAGAACGCTCTGCTCTTGTCGGAGGTTTCATGAAGTGCCTTCAAATGATCCCAAATTTCTGAAGCAGTTTTGCCAGACGGTACCTGAGGTAGCTGCTCATCCGTGACGGAGAGTTTGATGAGCATGACGGCTTCCCGGTTGCGTTCATCCCATTTGTCCTAGTCCTTTTCGACTACAGCGGGACGAGGCAAGTTCCCCAAAACGATCTGATCGAGGCAACGATATTTGAAGATCGTAATCATGCGCTACTTCCAGGTGTTGTAATTCATCCCGTTGAACTTCTGGCTGCTTTCGAGCATTATGTTTGTTAGAGATGCCATCATGTACCCTGAGGTCGAACTGGTGAAGGCAAAACGAAAACAAAAAACGCACAAATTCAAAGAGGAAACCCTAGCACGGATTTCGAGGCACGTTGATGACGAAGGCCAAAAAAACTGAAGAATATCCAGAAGAGAATGCTGAAAACCCAAATAATTTTCTGACTACCTAGAAAATTTCGTCAACACCCAATGGCACAAATTTTGAGGCACGGAAATCGAGGTACCCAAAAAAAAATAACGACAACCTAGTTGAGATCTAGAAAAACCCACAAGGAATCTGGTCTCAGAAAAAAATTTTGAGTTCAAAAAATAGGGCAAAACCCTAAACGAGTTTGCAGAACCCTAGGCGTCCATTAAAAACTAGAAAAATTACAAAAAAGAGGCTGGAAACTCCACGAAATTGTGTCAAATTGAGACTGAGATGCACGTCACACTTGGTCAAAGTGAAGGCGACCTTCCACAGAAAAAAATCATGACCAAGAATGGTCAGAAAAACGCGGCCAAAAAGAGGACGTTTCTTAAAAAACGCGGCCAGAATTTGCAGTCAAAATCGCAGCCAGATCGTCCCTGCAAGAAAACATGACCAGGAAGATCGCGGGTAGCAAGAGGAGGGTCGCGCGGAGCAGACAAGGAGACCCGACGCGGAAGAAAAACGCAATTGAAGACAGTCAGGAATAAAGACGGCACCAGAAAGAGCCAGAACTCACGCGTGACTGGAGAAAGAACGCCTAGACAGTAGAAGCCACGAAAATAATCCGTGGCCCTAGGGCACAGATGCCTGCAATTTTGCTTGTAACAGGAGCACAGAAAATTTCGTATTATAGCTATGGAAAACCCACGAATTTTATTTTATTTTTTTGAAAACTAAAAAATTTCGAAATTACAGCCAAAAGGAAGGCTCACGAAATTTCCAGAAACCCTAACATGCTCTGATACCATGAAATGGTAAAGGATTTCATATATTAAACTAAAAAAGAGAAGTTACAAAATATATAAGGAGAGATGACTACTACTGTAGCAACAGTAGAAAGTCGATTACTGTAGCAACAGTAGAAGACAAAACAAAATAATAAAAATGACCATTAAAATAAGTAGAACATATTCTAACACATTATAAATATTTGTAATGTTCCCTTTTGGGATATTCCTAAATTTAGGCCTGCAAAACAATAATAATCACTAAAAACTTATGTTAGTAATAATAAGTATAAACTGTATGGTTATATTTAGATTAACAAATAAAATATTATAATATTGAGAGCAATACATCATAGTTAAAACATCATAATAGTTAGATCTATGGTTCATAGCATCATTAACATTTGGATTCAAAATATCTTAACATCATTAAGGGTTATTCCAAAGCATATTCCTATAGCCAATTCATATTAGGAATTCACTTTAAGTACTTGCAAACTGCAATCTCAAGGATGGTTGTCCTTGTATTGCGAGAGCATGGGTGGATTCTTGTCCATCCATCTTGGGGTGGCATACTTGAGAAGACCCTCAAGCCCAAGAGCACTCATTTTCCTCCCAACCTACAAACATGGTAGAATCTAAGTCCACTCCGTCCCTCAGGCCACCTTGGAGGCACTCCATCCTCCTTGATCAAGCCCAAGAGCACTCATTCACCTCCCAGCCCACGAGCGCTCCATCTTGGGGTGGTGTGCTTGATAAGATGCATGAAAGCTGCCTTCTTCAACAAGCCCATGAGCACTCCCTCATGGGGTGGTGTGCTTGATGAAGGAAAGGTCAATACTTCTCCTCTTGTAAACTCGGAAGGTTGATCGGACTTCCTATTTGCAAAACACTTCTATAAATTCATAATAGATTGCTAAAGGAATCTACTACATTCATTGGTAATAAAATATCATTATGCAATTATGATATATATAGTTATTTCTAATTTATATTCTCAAACTTACTTCCCAATAATATTCTTGCTGAAACAATATTTATTTCCAATAGATATCTTATATTCCAATTTCTTTTTTTCTTTTTTCTTCAATCACATCCACTTGATGATTTCTCCACAAAGAAATGATCTCCCTTTTATATCTTATTATTGAGGAGTCACAACCTTTCATATTTGAAGGAATCACAACCTTTCATATTTGAGTCACAACTTTTCACATTAAGAGTCACAAACTTTCACATTAGGAGTCGCATCATATTTAACTGATTGATTGAAAGATGTTATGGATCTCTTTCTCAAATGAAATGCTCTCCCTTTTTTATCTCAAATTTGAGGGAGTCACACCTCTTCACCTCAATAGTTACCACTCTTCATCGCTGCACTTGGAGAATAATAATTTAATTTTAAATAAGTCAATTTGTTAGTGCTACTGTCTATTACTTGTAATCAGTCCTAATAATTCCTCCCCTTTTTCCTTTCCTTCTAGATCTGCCTACCTTATATACCTTATCTTGCTCAAGGGATACAACCTTTCATATGCTGGCTGACCATTCTTAACAACTTAATCTTTATTTATAGCCAGTTTGGTGTAATATTAATTATCTTTATTGATTTCTTTTGAAACATAGGCTGCAGATGTTTAGGAATTAAACAGAACATTACAATATCAGAATTATCTTGAGTGCCAATTTGTCCATGTCCATGCAATAAGCTTCTCAAAATAGCCAGTTTACACCTGTCAACAGAAACATCTATTCTTGACTCACAAGATTGAGACACCATTTTTTTCTTTTATAACAGAGACTTGGGGAGGTTGCAGCATGGTTGATTGAATTGAGAACAAATTTTCAATTAACACAGCAATTATGAAGATCTAACAGTCATTCATTCTGCAGTGATTCTGTTTGCATTTGAAATAAAAAATTCTGATCTTGCACTAGAGAAGGTTGTTTCAAAAATTAATCTAGCATACCCTTACATCCAATTTGAGTTTTAATGCTCTGAACTTCATTTCCTAAGGTATTTTGTAGAATTTATGGATTCTTTTGCATCCAGTCATAATGTTCCATCGCTAGAGATAATTATGATGCTTATTCTTTTGTGCCTGAATGTAATGTTTACAATTTTGACATTAAGAAGAACATCATTTGGCAGATTATCAATCTTCATATGTTCATGAACCAAGAATCATACAAAACTGATCTAAGTGTGAAACCTCTGATCAGACAATGGGTGAGTTTCATGTAGCTAACATTTATGAGTTTGCATGTTTCAGAACATTACTCTAAATGTCTTCTCCTATTCAAATTCAGCTAGAAACAGTTCATTGAATCAACCCAGTCCCTCTAGGTGTTTTGGGAATCTGTGTGGTGCCTTTTAGTGTTGTGTGAGAGCATGATCTTTACTTGATCATCAATACAATTACAGAATCTGCAATATCAAAAATGAGAATATTCAGCTCCTGTTGGTGTTAAAAAAATATTGTGTATGGTATCTCCTACTGTGTTTGTGTGAGGCATCCAAGGCGCTGTAGAGTAATGGTAAAAGGGGACACTTGTAAGAGCATGACCCAAGTTCAATTCCCTCACCAAGTGAGGTGGTACATAACTCTCGAAGAAATGTGACAAACATGGGAATCAATCAATGTTTAAGAAATATTAAGAATATTATCCAAGGTTGCCCCACACTCAGCAAACAAAAGAGAGCATTTGGGTTTTTCCTGAAATTAGGAGGGGATTTTAGGATCAGAAATTTCAATGGGAAAGGAGTAAGGACAAGGAATCTGAAGGTGAAGGGGAGGAGGGCTTGATACAATCACAACTGACCTGACAGTATTGCAATATCACAAAGATTTTATTTCAATGGACAGGTGAGTGAGGTACAACAAGAGGCCACTGTATTGGTTTTGGAATAAGCCATTGTTTTTGGGTTAAACACAAAAAAGTATAATTATTGCTCGAATATACGACTTGTGTAATCTATCCGATGCATAATCATAACCATTTGCAAGGAATATAGAACTGTACAATTGCATTATCAAAAAACTAGATCTTGTAAATGATAATAAAATAACTAAGCATCATTACTTCAGACGTGTAAACAGAACAGGAAGCGAAAAGAAAAGATGCACAAAAGAAATTGCAAACAGGAATATGTAGAATCCATCTCTCTCATTTTGACTGAGTCCAGAATGAGATAAATCATGGTTTCTAACTTTCTATAAAAAACACTGTGTTGATCAGCACAAAACTCAAAAAATAGGAACTCAAAATATCCACTTTTTTCCAGTCCAGAACAACGAGAAAACTGGAATTGTCACACAATTAAAGAGGCAGCTAAAAGAGGCCTAAAATTTTTAGGATAGAAGGAAAAAAGATTCCACAAAGTAAGGCAATAAGGATTGTTAGAAATTAGTTAGAGCATGAAAGTATGCATCACTGTCTTTTGTTCCCACACAATAATTCCATTTCAAGAACTTGAATGAATACATGATGCATCTAGCCTGCCATATCTAGTTAAATCATATTTGCAAAGGAAGCACTATGTGTTCAGTTGGGTTTTAATCAAGGATTTGATGCAACGCTAACATACTCAAGTAACATTCTTTAAGCTTGCCTTTTATTAGTATGTCTACATTAATGCCGCTGCAATAACGGTCACAAGCCTAGTGCTGTCATTATTCCTATACTATTATCATGAGCTCGACATAGACAATCTGCTCATCACACAATGAAGCACAAACTTTCTACATTACACCCGTGACTGAATTGAGTGGAAGGGCCCTATGTTCTATTGATGTCTTAATAGAAGTTTTTACAGAAGAAAAGACAAGCTTGATGAATCTGTGAACAAGTCCATCTGAAAAGTGACAACAATGAAAAAAGTTACCAATTTGTAAGTTAAACCACATACCTAATGTGGATTCAAAGCCTGAACCTGTAATAGTTCCAAAAGCAAACACTGCCAAATCTGCAGACAGGGCACAAGTAATAATTGGATGCAATAGCTTCTTGGCACTTGATGGAAATCTGCATGCACACATTAACATAAACACTTGCATGGAGATAATTATCTTTTTCAATGTAAAATGAATACAAATATGCACCCTAATAGAACAGTTAGTGCATGTATGGGTAATAATGTTCACTTAAAAATGTAAGCTGTTCAAAATAGATGATTAAAAATTATCACAAAGAAAAATCATGGTTTACCCAGAGCCAATGATATATCCTAATACAGTTGCTGCTAGGAGGAATGGAAGACATGTGCTAGCATGTGTTCCAAAAGCCACGGGTGAAAGGACAGCCAAAGTGAAAGAAAGTACAAAAATAGTAGCCCAAAACCATATCTCTTTCTTTGAAAATGGAGAAGGCTTTGGCATTGGTTCTGCAGGAATCATCTCTGTTTTCACCATCCTTCTAACAGTAATGGCTGTATAACCAGCAACACAGAGGGAAGCCACCCAGCCACCAACTGCATAAATAAAACAAAACACATTAAAATTCAATATGAATATATGCATCCAAACGATTTAAAGCTAAGAGAAACCTTTAGAAGCTATTCATTTCCTTATTGAAATATGAAAGATATTGTATAAATACAAAAGCATATGTTTTTTAACATGCTTTTACATTTAGCAGTCCTTATTTACTTTATCTGCATTTGGAAAGGTGAAAACCATATAACTATTCATGCTAAATGCTTAAAAGTAAAAGCAACTCAAATGTTCAATTGTTTCAAGGGGCCAAAGTGTTTATAGGCAGCAAAATGGTGCACTTCAACTAAAGCTTGAATTTCAATGATTCTGTCCTGCAATAAATGAGGTAATCAATTTTCAATAACATTACCTTATGACAATGGAGACCATCACTCCTAGGTGACACTTGATCAAGACTAGCATTGTACTGATAAATAGATTTGCTTTGTATTGGGGTAAGAACCTGTCCTCAAGATGGTGATGCTGCCTTTATTGAAAGAAAAAAATTTCAAAGCCAATACAACTGTACATTTTACAATTAAAGTTTTGGAGATGATTTTTGGGTTTTAATGGGAATAAAATATTATGATAGTATGCAGCACAGTAATTTGCCAAATAGAAGGCAGAGTTTGACAACCGTGTGCAGGGATAGTGTTTTGAAATAATGGGCTGTGTTGATTTAGCAAATAGCAAGGTAAAGTTTGATGAACCAACATACCTGGAAGTATTTTTGAAATGAATGATGAATTGAACTCACAATAAATATGAGAGTTAACAAGATCCCAAGGAAATAGCAAGAACATCTAGTATAAGAAAAGATATAATAATAATTTCACACAAGAACATATGAAACTGATATAAAAAATCTGTATTTCTTGGGAATCTAAAAATCTCAAAGTCCTTTGTTCTTCAAAATATAACTTTACAAAATTCGTCATCAGTTTAATAAATTTTGCAATCCTTAAAACCTTTCCTTTCATAGGGTAATATTTCCCTTCCTCCTCTAACTGCTCAACTACCCCACCTTTGGGTTTACCAATGATTTTGAAGTAAATGACAATTAATTTCCATACACAATCGAAACAACTACAATGTTATCTCTTGGAGTAAATTTGATGGGCACACGGCTGTCACAACACTTGTCAAGTAGTTAACTTGTCTTCTTTGCAGGAATTGAAGGTCCAAGGATTTGAATGTCAAAGGGTGCAATTTTGCTAGAGAGGACTAAGGAGTCGAGATTTGAGGTGCAGTAATGCCAATCACACGAGGAAGCAAAAGTCTGTAAACTGGAGAAAGTAGAGTAGCAAGAACTCAAGAATCGGTGAAATGAAATTTGCAGCCATATAGAACTATTTCAACATAACCCAAAGAGAGAAAATCATGCAAACAAGAATTCAGAATTCACAATGATTCAACGGGGACACGTCCTCCCAAATCCCCACATTTCTGAGACAAGGATGTCTCTAGGACATGGGGACTTAGAGGGGATGTTCCCTCATTTTCCCACCAACACCACCAAGGTTTTGGGGGCATTATTGCGACGTCCAACTCTTAGACAAAACGTTTCCGAGACATCCCCAAGATGTCTAGGTGACTCCCAAGAGTCCCTCAAACATCTTGGAGGCACCCAAGCATCCCTCGCAATGCACAACATGAAAAGCCATTTTTTAAATTAAAAAGTTTTTTTGAAGTGTATGCCCTAAGCCCTAGTCTTAATGGCCTATGCACCCCACCCAAATCCTAAACACTTACAAAAATACTCACAAATAGACATCTAAGCCTCATTCCAAATCACTCCAAACTTTCAATAGAAGAGTTGAAAGTTGCAACAGCAAGCTCTAAGAGTGAGAGTGAAGGCATTTGGATTGAGGGGAAGCAAGAGAAAGAGCAAGAGGAAGAGCAAGAGCAAGAGTGACACCAATCCACCATAGAATCAAAGGATTCAAAGCATTATTCAAGCCTCCGAGTAGGTTTTCTTCACGACTGTTTTTTTTATCGTTCAATTTAAATTTTAGTAACTAATTAGTAATTAGTAAATTACTAATTTTAGTCGACACGTGTAATGTTCCGCATGAAGGGCTGAACCCCAGTGGATGTAACCCGTCCTGCTAGCAGGCATGTACCTGATAACCAAATAGTGGGGCTCCACGCATTTAGTAATTGACTTAGAGGTTTACAATTTACATTGTTGCAAATTTCAATTTTAAAATATTAAATTCATTATTTTAGTTTTGCAAATGAACAATGATCAAATTTTAAATTTTTTAATTGTATAGCAACAAGCTACAATATTTTATTTTTTAAGTTTTAGATGTTCAAATTTTTCATTTTGTCAAATTAGGAATATAACTTTTGTCTATCCTTTACTTTTGTGATTCATGCTACCTAAAGTAAGAAAAAAAAAAGTGAAATCCTTGTTTGATAAAGGTAAGAACAAGGATTCCTATTTGTGTATCCTTTCCTTCTACACTTCATGCAACCTAAAGTAAGAAAAACAGAAAGAAAAACCCTTTTCTTAATCCCTTGCATTATGCATAGTTTGAATTTTAAATTTTAATTTTAAAATTATAAACTTATAAATGTTATATCGTTTATTGCAATGTTACTATGAGTGCGAGTTCTCACAACATGAGTGAGGATAAGGTTGAGCTTGAAGAGGTTGAAAATTTTGAAACTAAATCCGATTGTGCACCTAATGAAAGTACAAAAGTAAAGAAGGGTGAAGCAACTAGTTCCATTGGGAGTGCAAATGTTACTTGCCCTTCCAAAATATTGCAAAAATATGCTAAGGGTCCCTTTGATCCTAAGTCCCCTCTAAAACAATTAGCAACAAAGTTACAAACAAAGTTTGGAGCATTTGGGGGCACTAGGTTGTGCAAGTGCCACTTTTGTAAGTTTGAATTTTGTCATGTCCCCGATTTGGAGCAATAAGGAGAAATCATTAAATTAATTATTTGTAAGGTTTTCCAACATAAGGTTTGGTTTTCCAACGTTTGGATTTTCAACAAATGAACATTACAAGGTGGCCTTATATTTAATTAATTTAATAGAGTGACTAAAACAAATATTATATTATAAAGTCACTTAAAGAATAAAATAATATTATATTCTAGAAGCTTCCTAGAGGTGATTGAGAAATCTATTTAAGAAGCTGTTGGCTAAGCATTGGGACACACTTGATTTGGAATTCATTTTCTCATTACCTGTGTGGTAAGAAGCTGAAGCTGAATGCTTAGCTCGCTCGAGGGTTTGAAGACTCTAGAGTGTCAGTTTCGATTGTGCAACACCAATCCTAGCTGGGTTGATTTGGATGAGATATTTCAATCTTCTCAATTTGGGCAAATTTAGTGGCCAAAGGCCAAATTTGAGCATATCGATTTGGAGGATCTTTGAAGAATAAATTTAGGTTTTGCATCATTCTTGGGTAGACAATTTAGAGCATCATTTACAGCCATTTTGGAACGATTTCATCTTCAGATTGTGAGAGGTTCATGGAAGCATCATATTCACTAGTCGCAGCTCTAAAGGGGGGACAATTTGCATAAATAAAAACATAATCTGATCGTGGCATGTTAAGAGAAGTTCGCAGCCATTGTTGAAGGCTGTAGCCTGCAATAAATAATATTCAGAAAAATCGTGGAAGAGCCCAGATTGAAGGCGCGGCAAGTTAAGAGTGAAATCATGGCATCTTGAAGGTTTATGTGGGACGCATCATCAAGGGTACAAGTCTGCTAGCTACAGTAACCAGGTTCTTGCATTATTTAGTTATCTATGGGTTGCTGCCATTTGATAGCTATAGTTGCATATTGGAGGGCATTGTAATAAGCATACATATTTGATATTGTAAGCCAAGAGTCTTGGCATTGCATATAGATCAGTTGTAATCAGCATATCAGATGTACTTATTTGAAATCCAATTGAAGGAGTGACAAGGTTGCTTAGTTTATGTTGCTGTAGCATTAATTTCAGTTTGCAAGACAACTGTTTGTCTAAATGGCAATAGCTGGAAGTCATCATTTACATTCTAGGATTGCATGATAAGTGTTTGATAAAATGCTCATTGCTGTAGTTGCATTATTACATAAAAATTCAGTCATTTAGGTTGCTTGCCAAGTGTTTGCATTAATGTCCCTTGGCTGTAGATCCATATTTTCAGTCATATAATTGCATTGGTGAGTCATACATTGATAGTTGCTTGCATACTCATTTCATATCAGTCAATTGCACATCTTAGTCAGAGATTTATGAATGCATATGCACTCTCAAAACATCCAAAAACCATCAAAGAGTTTACATCAGCAAGTTCAGCTTACGCTTGGCAAGTGTTTGACAAAATTCCCAAGGTTCTAATCAACAAGTTTAAGGTCAAATCTAGCAAGGGACACTACAGTGGTATAACAGCTAAAGTTCTTGCCAGCATGTTGGGTAATCAGATTTGTTATCAGCTATTTCAGTAGAACACCATGTTTTCCAAAGAGGATATTAAACAGTTGAATGCCATGATGGAAGAATTAAGACAGAGCTAGAAAAGGATGGATAAATTGGCTTCACAACCAAGATTCACACAGTATATGGCATCCATTTTTAAAGGGTCTACATCACAAAACCAAAATAAGAAGCAGCATGATGTATCTACAAGTGAAACATCTATGAGTCTTTATGATGAATTTTCAACAGTTAGTGACCAGCATACAGCTGATCCTAAGGAGAGCAAAATGGAGAAAGATGTTGAGCACATGACACTTCAAGATTGAAGAAGAGTATGTGATGGTTGAGGACAAACCAGCTACATTAGAGCAGCTACATGAAGACATAAAGGTGGACGGGAAAGTAGATCATTTACTTAGTGGAGCAGCCACTAGTGTTTTGGCTACACATGATGAAGGAGACACTATCAATGGCATGATGTCATTACTGATTTGTTTGAGGACAGCAGCATTATGTCCCATCATTCTCATGAGATAGGAGCTTTTGATCATGAGAAAGTCAATAATATGATATCACCCATTGATGGAAGCCCTACACCAATGGATAGAGATGGAAATATAAAGCATAAGAGGACTGATTTTCTATATTTTGGCATAGAAGAGGTAAAGAGGTCCGAAAAGATGAATGAAGAATGGATGCAAAAAGCCAAAGAGACTAAATTAGTGGCTGCCAATGCAAGACAACGTCTTCAAGAAGTCAAAGAAAGTTCAATCTCATCAACATAGCAAGGCAAAGAAGGATAGATAACATTAGAAATCTCTTTATTCAAAGAGAAGATGAATCTGAAAATGCACATTGTTCTAATTTTGGTGATGAGGTTGATAAGATTTGTCAATTGAAGGACTTGGTAAAGATTCCAAACATGAAGAAACAAGAACGGTTTGAGGCTTCTTCATGTGAGGCTGAATTTTTTCATAGCTTGGAGACTCAGTTGAAGGTGAATGAGGATGAGATTATTGCAGCATTATCTCATCATGACATGATGCACAAACCAATTGAGGATCATCTTTGGGCGGTTCAGTTAGAGAGAAGACAAAAGGGGATTGGAGCAAAGTCCTCTCATGATGATTTACAGGTTATCAAAGAAGGTATAGGGACAATGAAGTCAAATTATTTGAACCTTCTTTCATATCGTGACCACCTTCTTAACCTTGTTCAAAGGGCAGCCAATATGCAGCAGGGGATGATTCCTTCTAGGACTTGTGTGTTTGATGTTAGTGTTGATCCAACCTCTTTCCTGGGAGTAGATGGAATTCATGATGATATCCTTCTCACTCCTGATAGTGAGTCAGGACACTTGTAGTTGTTTTCTGAAAGAGGACTTGATAGCGTTCTTGCACTGAGCTGTGAGTCTTCTTTTGATGATGGATGGAGTACACATGACTAATCTGGTTGTTTATTGGCACAGCCAGAGGAGTTTCACCTCGATTGCATCTTGAGGTGTGCTCATCAGTTTGATTTCAACCCACATGTACAAGATTTGATGATGACATTGACGACACGAGGAGGTGGGTTGAACATGTGGTGTTCAGGTTCACTCAGGTGCGACACATTCCCGACCTCAGGTGATGAGTCCAAGTCTCCTGCTTTGCCCTTTCTAGTTGGTTGCTTCTAGAAGCAGGGTTTGGAGATTTGGTTAGATGGGACTTTAGGGGGAGGTATCAGAGTGACACATCAAAAGTCAGTCGGAGTTGAGTTTGGAGGACTTCCAGTTTATTCATGTGATCCAGGTGGAGATTGTTTTTGGAGAGTTTGGATGCATGAGGATTATTATTGCAGTACTTGGAGTCAGCATGGTGGGGCAAATATACAGGTTTGGGATCCAGGAGTTCTCTTGTTGGATGGTTGGCCCCACAGATCGATAGGACTTCATAGTGACAAGAGCTTCAACTGTGTATAGGAGTTGTTGGTTGGAGTTCTTTGCAGGATCATTTGGGATCCGGGTGGTTGGTGGACAGGTGCAGTTGATTCTCCATTCTGGCTTCAGGTGTTGTGGCAGTTGAGATGGTTTGACAGTTGCGGATTGCTTGAGGACAAGCAATCTTTGGGAAGGGAGGACTGTCATGTCCCCGATTTGGAGCAATAAAGAGAAATCATTAAATTAATTATTTGTAAGGTTTTCCAACATAAGGTTTGGTTTTCCAACAAATAAACATTACAAGGTGACCTTATATTTAATTACTTTAATAGAGTGACTAAAACAAATATTATATTATAAAGTCACTTAAATAATAAATAATATTATATTGTAGAAGCTTCCTAGAGGTGATTGAGAAATCTATTTAAGAAGCTGTTGGCTAAGCATTGGTACACACTTGATTTGGAATTCATTTTCTCGTTACCTACGTGGCAAGAAGCTGAAGCTGAATGCTTAGCTCGCTCAAGGGTTTGAAGACTCTAGAGTGTCAATTTCGATTGTGCAACACCAATCCTAGCTGGGTTGATTTGGACAAGATATTTCAATCTTCTCAGTTTGGGCAAATTTAGTGGCCAAAGGCCAAATTTGAGCATATCGACTGGAGGATCTTTGAAGAATAAATTTCAATTTTGCATCATTCTTGGATAGACGATTTAGAGCATCATTTACAGCCATTTTGGAACGATTTCATCTTCAGATTGTGAGAGGTTCATGGAAGCATCATATTCACTAGTCGCAGCTCTAAAGGGGGGACAATTTGCATAAATAAAAACATAATCTGATCATGGCATGTTAAGAGAAGTTCGCAGCCATTGTTGAAGGCTGTAGCCTGCAATAAATAATATTCAGAAAAATCGTGGAAGAGCCTAGATTGAAGGCGCAGCAAGTTAAGAGTGAAATCATGGCATCTTGAAGGTTTATGTGGGACGCATCATCAAGGGTACAAATCTGCTAGCTACAGTAACCAGGTTCTTGCATTATTTAGTTATCTATTTTGCATAGTTTGGGTTGCTGCCATTTGATAGCTATAGTTGCATATTGGAGGGCATTGTAATAAGCATACATATTTGATATTGTAAGCCAAGAGTCTTGGAATTGCATATAGATCAGTTGTAATCAGCATATCAGATGTACTTATTTGAAATCCAATTGAAGGAGTGACAAGGTTGCTTAGTTTATGTTGCTGTAGCATTCATTTCAGTTTGCAAGACAACTGTTTGTCTAAATGCCAATAGCTGGAAGTCATCATTTACATTCTAGGATTGCATGATAAGTGTTTGATAAAATGCTCATTCCTGTAGTTGCATTATTACATAAGAATTCAGTCATTTAGGTTGCTTGCCTAGTGTTTGCATTAATGTCCCTTGGCTGTAGATGCATATTTTCAGTCATATAATTGCATTGGTGAGTCATACATTGATAGTTGCTTGCATACTCATTTCATATCAGTCAATTGCACATCTTAGTCAGAGATTTATGAATGCATATGCACTCTCAAAACATCCAAAAACCATCAAAGAGTTTACATCAGCAAGTTCAGTTTACGCTTGGCAAGTGTTTGACAAAATTCCCAAGGTTCTAATCAACAAGTTTAAGGTCAAATCTAGCAAGGGACACTACAAATTTTAGGGGAGTTACTAGATTTAATACTCACCTCCTCCATATTTGTGGCAAAGGTGTAGAAGTATGTGAGCAATTGGTTGAATATCTCAAATATAGGGCTTAGTAAGTTATGGGATGGTAATGAAGAAAATGCACCTACGTCTGCTTGTTTCCCACCAAGGGCAAGGGGTGATCAAAGACAAGGTTCTACTTCTACTAATTTGCAAAAGCCAATTGTACATATTCCAATTTCATCCAGTTCAGGGGTAGCAGAGGCTAAGGGGAAATGCAAGGTGACAAGTGATGGTCCAAACCACTAGCAAACTTATTCAATGTGCAATTCAAAGATGAGGCAGATGATGCCTTAGCCAATTCTTCTTTGCCAATGGCATTCCATTCCATGTGGATCGCTCTCCTTATTCTAAGGAGGTTGTGGCAAAGATAGCAAGGGTAGGACCATCATATGTGCCATTAGGGAGACTAAATTGAAAACCACAATCTTGGATAAGAACTTTTCCAAGATTAACATTTTAATGGAGAATATGAAGGAATCAAGGGTCACATGTGGATGCAACATAGCCATGGATGGGTGGACAAACATTAGGCATCATTCACTCATCAATATCATGGTTACATGTAGAGAGGACCTGTTGTGACCTATTTCACACATCGCCCCATTGCAAATGGGGACCCCCTTCTTTTGCTTTTTGGGTTTTTGCCTTGGCAGCACAACTGCTTATCACCATTCTTCTTACAGTGAAGAATATAAATTTTTAAGAGTCAGTTCGGCCAAGTTAAGATTTTGAACCCATTTGTATGCTCAAACGTCATGGAAATGCTCAGAAAACCCGATAGACAAGGAACGCCATTGCTTTTGGTCAATTCTGACACTTCCTATTTTTTAGGGATTCTGCTTTTTGGCTTTTTGCTTTTTTGATTTTTGGCATTTTTAGGCCATTCTAGAGTTCCTATTTTTTAGGGATGCTTTTTGCTTTTTCTATTTTTAGAAAGTTTCTATTTTTGGATCCAACAGAGCATGAAGTCAACACGCCTCCAGAAATCATGAAAATCAAGGTAAATGGTAAAAGTTTGGCAAAAAAATGGCCAAGTCTGAGAAGGGCGCCCATGAGGAAAGAATGGCAGACAAGACAGGAAGTCCACCCTACCTTTGGAAAGCCAAGGGCAATCAATGGCAAGCCAAGGCTGAAGTCCGCCATGGCATGAGAGGTCTCCAAGTCCACACATGGCTTGAGGAAGCATGAAGTCCGCCCTAGAAGAGAAGTGGCTTGATGAAGTGCCAAGTCCACCATGTCTTGGCAAGCCACCAAGTCCGCCCAGGAAGAGAGGCACTGGCAAGCCAAGCTCCAAGTCCGCCCTTGGCAAGAAGATCACCAAGTCTGCCCCTCAGCATGGAGAAATTTTCTAAGGCACGGAAGAAAATGTGACTGGCAAGACAAGTATGAAGTCCACCACCCCTAGCATGATAAAAATTTCTAAGGCATGGAAAAAAGATGTGATTGGCAAAGAGCTTGCCAAGTCCGCCCTTGGACAAAGCAAGACTAAAATGCGCCAATGGCAAAGAGAGGCTGAAATCTGCCCAACTTATGAAGGTAAAAATTTTCTAAGGCATGAAAAATAAAATATGCCTAGAAAGAGAAGGGATCAAGCTGGCATAAAATTCACTCCTCAGCATGACGGAACAAAATTCGAAGGCACAGAATGAAGGATGAATGGCAAGGCAAACATGAAGTCCGCCCAACTCAACATGAAATAAATTTCTAAGGCATGGACATAAATGCGCCAATGGCAAAGAGAGGCTGAAGTCCGCCCAACTTATGAAGGTAAAAATTTTCTAAGGCATGAAAAATAAAATATGCCTAGAAAGAGAAGGGATCAAGCTGGCATAAAATTCACTCCTCGGCATGACGGAACAAAATTCGAAGGCACAGAATGAAGGATGAATGGCAAGGCAAACATGAAGTCTACCAAACTCAACATGAAATAAATTTCTAAGGCATGGACATAAATGCAAAATGGCAGAGAAACCTACAAGTCCCCCAACCCAAAAGGAGAGAGAAAATTTGAAAATTTTGACTAAGTTAGATGTCTAAGTATAAAGTACGCCACAGGAAGAGAGATTCGTCTAAGGCATTGGCCAAAAATACGCCAAGTATGGAGGATGGCAGAGCATCATGGCAAGTCCGCCCTTGCCTGTGGCAGGCCAACCCCAAAGTCCGCCCTTGCTCTGGAAAGACAACTTGCAAAGTCCGCCCTTGCCTATGGCAGGCCAACCCCAAAGTCCGCCCTTGCTCTGGAAAGACAACTTGCAAAGTCCGCCCTTGCCTTGGAAAGAAATGGCAAAGCATCTGAGAAGTCCGCCCAACTTTGGAGGCAAGGAAAATTTCTAAGGCATTGGCAAAGTGCGCCAAGCATGAGAATGTCTAAGCACTCACCAAGTTCGCCTAGTGTGAAGATGGCAAGCCGAAGACAAAGTCCGCCCAAAAGGAAGTGCACATGGTCTAGCCAAAGATGAAGTCCGCCAAAGCATGTCTAGCCAACCTTGAATTATGCCATGCACATATCCAAGCCAGCTTCAAAGTCCCCCTTGTCCAAGACACAGCCAAGTCCGCCAAGGAGAAAGAAAAAAAGAATTGGCTTGCCAATGAGGAAGTCCGCTCAAGCTCAAGCATAATAGAAAATTGGCATGACATGTGCCAAAGTCCGCCAAGGTTAGAAACAAACATGGTAAAATTTGCCAAGAGGAAGCAAAAAATGGCGAAGTGTTGAATTTTCCTACAATAAAAGGATCAAATTTCGACTAAGTGTTGGAAAGAAAACAGGAAAAATGAAGAGGAATAGAGAGGAAATGAGTAAAATTCTTGCTCAAGGATGAAGTTTGCCCTACTTAGCACAAGCCAAACTCAGAATTGAAGACAAATCTACAGGCAAAGTTCATTCGAGAATAAAGATGGCCAAAATCTTGGCTAAGTGTTGGATGGTCCACGTGAAGGTGTTACAAAATGAAATTGAATAGCCAAAATTTGGCTAAGTATGGGAAATACTTCACACAGAAAGTTCCAATTTCCTCCATTTTGGCGAAAGCACAGAGAGCTCTTCTCCAAATTGAAGGCACTTGAAGGAATTTCAAAGCAATCAGGAAGGAAAAGTTCAATAACTGCTCCAAGGGGAGACTTCCAGATTCTGATGCAAGTGAGAAGAAGAAATCAAAATCTCAAAGGAAATCCAAGATCAAAGCCAGGAAGAAACAAGCATAAAAGACAAAGTCGTCAACAAAGGAAGATATTCTAAGTCAAGTACATGGAAAAAGAACAAGGAGACCAAGGAGGACATCCAGCACGTTGAGGTGGCGCCTCGTCATCTTCCAACCAATCAAATTGTTCCAAGTCAACATGTCTAAGTTCAATGAACCTAACTTATCTATGGAGTTGGTTTATATTTAGCAAGAAGGACAAGTGTCCTAAAATGTAATTTCCTTATTGGTCGAGAGGTAGTTAATTATGACAAGCCCTAATTAGGGTTTTATTTTGTAATCTCGGTCGTTGATTCGAAATCAGTCTTGGCCATTGAATTGTAATTGGGGAGCCTATAAATTGAGCTCGCCCCTCATTTGTAATTTGTGAAGTGAGTTGTATAAGATTGTTGCGACAAAACTATTTCCGTTTATAAAAGCTCTTGTGCATGATTTGCTAAGAACCACTTTTATTTTCAAGTAGTGTGCAAGGTTTTCATATTTCTCCTTCAACACTTAGAGTAGAATTAAATTAGTATTTCATTTATATGTTTGTTAGTGAATGATAGATTTGATAGCAGTGGTTGATAAAATTTAGCTCATACTTTTGTCGAATGGATGATTTGCATTCGATGTGTAAAGTTAGCCTGAGCCATTAATTTGTGGATGCTTAAATTTTGTTTGTTTTAATTATCAATTCAAACATGAAAATTATTATCACTTTCGTTGAAGATTGCACCCGCTTTGCGTAGTTGTCCGAAGGAGGCAAAACAAAGTGTGGTACCCTATTTTATCTCATCATTGCCGTCTCTTGAGTTCTTAGGCATAGTTTAGATCTCTAAACCCTTATCCTTTTTGCCTTTTTTTTGGAAATCCAAAATATCCGATAGAAAGAGCCTTCAAAGATAAAACCGTCTAAGTCCTCAATTTGTAAACAGATTATAACGTAAGTCCCCTTGTGATTACCAGCGAAGCACAACGCCCACTGGCCTTATCCACATGTCATGACCTTTTTCACACATCACCCCATACAGATGGGGACCCCCTAATTTCTGCTCCATTCTGGTCGTTTGGCTTTGGTTAGTGCGTCTCTCTCTCTATCTCTGGTCCTTCCGGGGATGTCCTGTTGTTTGACCCAGGTTGAAGTATTGGTTAAGTCTGCGTAATTAGGGTTTTCATCCTTCAGGCTTATTAAAGGTCAAACTGAGTTATAAAATTGAAATCCAGGCTTGGTACGGCAGTCAAAAGGCTTCCAGCAGAGTCCCCCTAAATTTTCACTATATTCCAGCAACTTGCTATTTTTAGTAAGTATTCAGTTTGGGGCTATTTTATCGAGATTTTGGAATTCTGTCAGTTCCACCACATTCAGGTAACATCAAGCTACTTGCACATAAATTTTGAGCCAGATCGGACAATTTGCTATTTTTAGCAGCTCGGGCTTCGGGAGCCATTTTCAGGGGTCAAACATATGATTCTTCATTGCATGTCCGGAGATTACTTCTGGGTTTCTCGAAACCTTCGCAGTGATGTAACATGCAAACCAAGATGATCACTTTCAGAGTTTAGCCTTCAGAGGCTATTTTTAGGGTTTGCATGCAGTGTTTTTCAACGCATGTCGGGTTTTTCTTTATGGGTTTTTTGAGAGCTTTGCAACAATGTGACATGCGAGCAGGGAAGATCAAGTTTCGAGGACTTACTATTTTTAGCCAGTACATGCATGCAGACCAGTTTTCTGGGTTTTTCTGGGTTTCTTGAGACCCCACAAGCAATATGACATGCAAAACCATCCGGCAATGGATGAGTCACTTTTCAGGCAATTTCTATTTTTAGCAGGTGCATTCTGGCAACCGCCTAACACTCCAGTTTAGCAAGTAGAACAACATGCAGAAGGAACGAAGACAAACGGAGACCGTTCGGGATACATGCAAGTCAAATTAGGGTTTCCACTTTTATAGGGGGTGAAATCCAAAAATAGTCAAAACGGAGTACCCCACCTATGTCAGCATACTTCAAGGCACTTGCTGGCAAAATTTGAGCAGAATCGGAGGACTTACTATTTTTAGTAAGTCAGGGCACGGCTATAAATAGCAGGTCTGCACCCGAGGTTGGCATCAGAGCGACACTCAAGTTCTCAGAATCAGGCGTCGAAATTTTCAGGCAAAACAGAGCTACTGAAGTCAGAAAGTCAAGGACTTACTATAAATAGCAGGTGGCTATAAATAGCAGGTGGCTATAAATAGCAGGTTGGGGCAGAAGACTGGCAAAGCAAGTTCGCAGGGCAAAGAAGATCAGATGGTGAAATTTTCAAGCAAAACGGGGCTACTGAAGTCAGAAAGTCAAGGACTTACTATAAATAGCAGGTCAGGGCAGAAGACTGGCAAAGCAAGTTCGGAGGGCAAAGAAGATCAGATGGTGAAATTTTCGTGCCAAACGGAGCTACTGAAGTCAGAAAGTCAAGAACTTACTATAAATAGCAGGTGGCTATAAATAGCAGACTGACATGTGGGACTGGCGAAACGGGTTCACAAGGCGAAGAAGATCAGATGGTGAAATTTTCGTGCCAAACGGAGCTACTGAAGTCAGATAGTCAAGAACTTACTATAAATAGCAGGCTGACATGTGGGATTGGCGAAATGGGTTCACAAGGCAAAGAGTATGGCGAAATTTTCAGGCAAAACGGAGCTATATGGGTCGAAAATCAAGGGACTTTCTAAAAATAGCCTGACTTACCCAAAATAGACGGTGAAGCTGAAGGCAGGCAGAGGTATGAAAAAGTTTCTAAGTGTTCAAATGGAAGTTGCCCCTGGAAAATGCACCCTCAAGCAAAATTCTAAGTGTGTGAAAATTGTCTAAGGCAAAAACGAAAGCTCACCCCATGAAATGCGCCCTCAAGTCAAAGCTTGCATGTGAAAAATGCCTAAGGCACGAAAATAAAAGTAGCCTACCTCATTTGCGCCCTCACTTTGAAAGGATATTGAAAATGCTGGAAAAAGTTCTAAGGCACAAAATGAAACTAGGCATGTGAAAATGCGCCCTCAAGGCAAGTGAGAAGACTTTGAAAATTGTCTAAGTCACAAAAATAAAAGTAAGCTATGTCAAATGTGCCCTCATCTTGAAGCTCCTCCATCAAAATGCGCCCAAGGAGGATGTGGCCTAGTGAAAAAGCGGCTAAGGCATTGAAACAAAAAGCATGACACCCAATATGCGCCCATGGTAAAAAAAAGAAAGCTTGCCTATGTATTTGCGCCCTCAAGAAGGAGAAAAAGTGAAAAATATTCTAAGGCAAAAACGGGAGTAGCCATGGCAAAATGCGCCCTCAAGGTAAGTGGGAAGAGTTAAAATGCGCCCTCAAGTGTGTGAAAAAGCGGCTAAGGCATGGAAATGAAAGTATAAGGTGTAAAATGCACCCAAGCTCCTCCCTCATATGCGCCCAAGGAGGATGTTGCCTAGTGAAAAAGCGGCTAAGGCATAGAAATGAAAGTATAAGGTGTAAAATGCACCCAAGCTCCTCCCTCATATGCGCCCAAGGTTATTGGAGCCTAAAAAACGCCTAAGGCATAAAACAAAAGCACAAGGGTCAAAATGCGCCCACCTTCAAGGGGAGACTCTGAAAAGTGCTAAGGCATAGATTGAAAGCTAGCAACATCAAAGGCGCCCACCATGGAAAAGTTAACAAAAAAATGCTAAGGCATTGCGAAATGGAAGTGGGCTATGTCAAATGCGCCCAAGCCTAGGTCAAGCAAGCAGAGAATTTCAAAGTCCATGGAAAATAAAGTGAAAGCCTCTAGGCTACTTTGCGCCCAAGGGTAAGGTGATCGCTTGAAAATTTTCTAAGTGGCAAAATGTCTAAGGCAAAGTGAAGGCTTAGCATATCAAGTGCGCCCAGCTGGTGGGTGATTTGAAAATCTTCTAAGACATGAAAATTAAAGGGTACCAAGAAGAAATACGTCCAAGAAATGAGAAGGATTTAAATTTTATTCCTAAGGCATGAAGATAAATATTTCACCAGAGAAGTATACGCCTAGGGGGGATGAAAATTTAAATTTTCTACTAAGTGTATGAAGTGGAGAAACCCCTAGGGCGTGAGAATTTGAAAAATTGAAAGAGTGTGTGAATATGAAAATTTTCCAGAGGCATCTAAATGGGGTTGACAACTTGATGAAATATTTTTCTAAGTAAAAATTAAATGAACCCGTTCAAAAGGCACCCATGAGTTAACAGAGTTTAAAAATTAATTTCCTAAGGGAAATTTTAATATTTTCAAAAGAAATTCGTTTTGCCTAGATTATTTTTCTGAAGGAAGTTAAATCTCAGAGGATGAGTTATTTCGAACAGGCAAGTGATTTTAAATCACCCGGAGTTGAATATTTTAAAGAGGAAATTTAAAATGTCTTAAGGCAAATTCTATGAAATTGAGGATTTAAATGACAGACATTTTTAAAAGTTGGAAATAAATTTACAACTCCCATGAATTTTTCGGGTTGAATTTAATTAAACTATGCGAGAATTCTTAAATGAAATTTTCAAACCGAATCAAGTGATTTTTCTCGCAAGTTGTTTAAATCACCAAGAGTTAACTGGCAGACCAAGAGGAAAAATTCGAATTTTTACAAGGAAGGAATCATTGTTAATGGCAACTGCCATAATGACTGGCTGACAACTAGCCCACTACTGCGCTTGAATTAGAAGATTCCGAACGAAGAGAGTGGAAAATTGATGAGGGTGCTAAAAATAGCCCCAGCCTTACTTGGCAGGATTCTTCGAGAAGAATTATTTAAACAGTCTCTTCTCTCATTCCTCCTCACAGTTGTTGAAGTTGCTGAAGAAGTTCTTGAGAGATTGAAATATTTTCGAAGTTGTTGAGGAGAGAAATTCTTTGAGAGTTTATTTTATTTCAGAGTGTTGAGTTGCTGAAAGGGCGAAGTGCTGGAGAATTTTTTATCTGCCAAGACTCTTTCTTTTGAAAAGCTGAGAGTGTGTTGCTACAATCTCGAAGTTGAAGGTTGAAGTTGTTGTGGATTTCCGGAGTTGCTGGAAGATTTATCTTTTGAAATTGCTGCAGTTGCAGAAGTTTATTTTGTGCTGAGGAAATAACCACATTGCTGAAAGTTAGTAGTTGGCTGTGATTTTCTTCGCCGGTCAGAAGTGCAGTCGTTAAAAGCTCCTTTATAAGCTCGAAAGTTTTTACACAGTACGAGGTTTGGAGTTAGATAATTATGCCGAAGAATTTTATTTCCAGAAGCTAACTCCACGTCCGCAGTCGCCTCGAAGGCTATTTATTTTATTATAAATCTGCAAGCTAACTTATTGTTATTCTATTCTATTTTGCAGATGGCTGGAGCAAAGGATGTTGCTGGAACAAGCAGAGCCGCAGGCAGAGCTGCAAACACCGAAACGGCCAAGGCTAGCTCATCCCGGCAGGTAATGATTAAGAGGCTCGCCAAGTCAGTTCTTCCAAAGTCGGCAATTGTCTCCAAGCTGGCAGGGTTAAGTGACACCAACCTCGGGTCATTTAATCTAAATGCACTCAAGTCTAGGATGTACGGACTGGGAGGCCATCAACCATCAATCACGGCACATAACATCATGAAGAGTGGTATCTATGCAGCCGCTGGTTTTCCACCAGCAATTCAGTGCCCGGAGCTAATTATGGAGTGTGCAAACCACTACAAGCCGCAGCGTAGAACCATTGTCTCGCCGGATGGCAAATTACTTGCCAATTTCACGCCAGATGCCATCGGAGAGGCATTTGGGATTCCTACTGCCGAAAAGATGCTGTACAGATCAAAGGAGAGGGCGGATAAAATGTACTCCACCTCCTTCGAGAGGGTTGCTGCGGTCATCAACAAAGTTTGGATGCAAAAGCCAAAGCCACCTCGCACTAGACTCCCAAAGCAGATAATTGCCGAAGATGTGAAACAGGAATACTGCGACTTGATGATGATGTTGAGCCGAATAAATGGGAGTGCACAAGCCTACTTCTTCGAGCCATGGATGTTCTACTTCATCAAGATCATATTGGAGGGAAAGGAATGTGTTGACTGGGCAAGAATGATCAGTGATAACATAGATGAGCAGTTCAGGAGCCTGAGGGGGACGAAAACCTTTTACATGAGCTCGTATGTGATATATATGCTGGCAAGAATGACCAAGTATCGAGGAATTACATACAAGGAGCCAATAGGCTGTGCACCTGATCAGTTCAAAATCCATGAGGCCTGCACATAGTTGCATCTAGCTAACCCTGCCAGTTACAAACGGGCTAATGATGCATTCACAATGCACATCACGAGGACCTTTCAGCGGAGAACGCAGCAAAGAATATCCAAAGAGGCACAAGCATTGATCGAGGAATACGGATAGTGGCTCATCCAATTTCCGAAATTCACTTACATTAGGCTGCAGGGGTTCACTTCGTATCCATACCGGCTACCGAGGTACCCCACCGATCACATTATAATGCTGGAAATATCTAGGCAGTTGATCGCCTATGATAAGATTCAGAAGAAGAAGAAGAAGGGTGGACTTGACTTTCCTATTGCCATGGGAAATTCCACTGAGGTGTGTCCCTCCTTGCAGGCAGCTCGAGAGGCAGAGGATGAGCTGCAATTCTATCATCTATCGTATCACACAGGCAGACAGGATTTTGATCCGTCCAGAAACATCCGAATGATATAGAACGTTGAGTACCGACACAAGGCCCACATTGAAGACTTTTGGGCAAATGCTGTTGATGAGGTTGAAATAAGGAAAAGGATGTTTTCCAGGCTTCCCCTCAAATTGATTAGGAAATGTGAGATCATTCCAGTTCCCGACTAGGTGGAAGAGGATGTCAACGTTATGCAACCCGACTATGGTTCAGTTAGGGATACTCCTATCCCACCACCTGATTGGTCCGAGCCAGAAATCATGGACTTGGACACGCTCTCTATTCCAGTGTTGACTTTCACAAGGGCTTGGGTCGATAGACATGTATGCAGACTTAAGAGCAGATCGATCGCCCTTACTTATAGCTTGATGGGTGACCCAAGGCCGCTATCGGTGAAAAGGGGAAAGCAAGTTGCTCAAACACCGGAAGCACAAGTAGAAGTACCAACCCAGCCGATACCGTTGAGGATGGAACAAGCATCACCTATGCACTCACAAACTCGGTCTTCGAGTTTGAGAGTGATTTCATTGTTTGCTGATCAAAGGGCAGGATTGGGTGAAGAGCGGGAGCTTGAGGAGGTGGATCAACCCAACATCCGAGAATTAGATAGTATAAGCGTCAGTGTATCCAGGGCTAGCCAAGAAGAAGAAGAAGATGAAACAGTGGCTGACACTCGTTTCCAACAGATGTTGGACATGACGTTGGAGGAAGAGGAAAACACAGAACAGGGGACCCAAGGGTCAGGAGATACACAGCTCGTGGAAGATGATGAGCCCGAGCAGAGCAGTGCAAGAAGAGAAGAGGTACACGAGGTGGAGGCAATAGAAGAACAACCCCTCGTTGTTTGCAATCCGCAGCAGACGGTGCCGGATTGGCTTTCAGACAGAATGAGAAGAGAACCCGAAGATGATACGGATCCAGCCATCGAGATGGAGGAGTTCCTTAGGAGGATCAGTGCGCCACCAGAAAAGAAAAAAGGCCAGGAAGTTTTCAAAGATCTCGACTGATGAGTCAGGCTCTCGCACGCTTCAGGTGGCTGTTCCGAGGGAGGAGTATGATCGAGCCGAGGAGAGGCCCGAGAACTATGTGATCACCACCGTGGAGTTGGGTCATCCTACGGGAGCCCAAATTGTCAAGGAGTTCGATAACTCCTATCAGGCGCTGAAGGATCAGTTGCTCCGCACGGAAGGGAAGTATAAGAAATTGAAGAAGGAGCACAAAACCTTGATAGGATATGTGCAGAGTCTAGCACGTCCAGGTGAATCGGCAAACCCAACGGTAGAACGTCCACCAGAGCTTCCGAGGGAGTCAGTTGTTGGCTTAGAAGATTTGAAGAAGATGGAAACGGAAGCAGACAAGTGGGTTAGCCATGTTCGTGCTGAGACAGGGAAATTCATGGAGGACCTCGCCAATGCTTATCGGCAGGCCTCAAGTATTTTGGCACGGATTGACATGGTGGATTAGGCCTGGGGCGATACCCGCATCTATCAGACAAAGACTGTACTTCGTTTGGGGGCTTTGATGCATATACCTCTGCAAACTTTGGTGGATGGAGGTGTGATTCAGGATGGTGACAGGTATGATTTCACCAGCTGGTACTCCTCAGTGGTCACAGGCCGTGGATTTCACGATGCAGCAAGGTCAGATTCAGCCAGAGTGAAGAAAGCAATGGGTAACATCTTGGAAGGAGTCCTTAATACATTAGAAGCCATATTTGCTAGAAAGTTGGCCCCAGAGGAAATAACTGCTGATGGCGTGAAAGATAAACTGGCTGCATTCTTCTCAGCTGCGAGGTCGCTTGTCCTGGATGACTTTGAGAATGTCTCCACTTTCTCTAGTATTATTCAGCATACCCAGGACGCCTTAGCGGCATGGAAGAAGTCTTACATCCGGCACGGACAGACGGTAGCGGTCTTGGAGTTCCAACTCAACCACATTCCACCGATTTCTGCCCAGGAGGTTGAAGCGGTATTGGCCCGGTTGATCGAGTTTGCTATCCGAGAGAAGGCCAGTGGGAACGCGCTGCTTGATGAAGATCTTCTTGATGATGGTAGTGGGCATTAATTGCTCATTATGATTCCTGCAGGGGAGGGGAGAATATTCTGTGCATTCATTGCCCACTCCTCTCTGTGGCGGTTTTTAGGGCAGAAACCCTAATCAGGGCATAGGTGGCTCAATCTGAGCCCTTCATTGTAATTTGATCTGAACCGTCCACTGAATTGGACTTATTATAAAAGGGGCATCCCCCCTCATTTGTAAATTATTAGACATTAGATCAAGAATTGAATCAGAGCGAGAGTAGAAGGCATATAGCATTTAGCTTAGAAGTTAGCTTAGATCGAGGAGGAAAGGAAGTTTTCCCATTGAGGACTTTGTAAGAAGTTGTTGTGAACACTCTCATAATATAAAGATTTATCATTGTTTGGTGGTTCTATCTTCTATTGTGAGTAGCTAGCAAGGCTTGTTCATCTTTCCAATTCAAGTGGATAGAGTAGAGTAGACTTTGTTTATGCAAGTAGTTAATTGTGGAGTGTGGCATTGTGATTTGAGCATATCTTCTTTCATCCATACCACTAGCAGGTTTACTGATGGTAAGTTCGCCTTGCGTGGTCAACTGAAGTATTGGTACTTAACTTCAATTGTGGCTCATATGTCTGTATGCATCGTAGTGATGGTATGAACATGTTGTGTCATAGTTTGAACACCTTTCTCATCCTTTGAAGATTGCACCAACTTTGTCGGAGTTGTCCAAAAGGATACAAAGTAAAGTTTGGTTTGAAGATTGTTTAAGTCGATCCTCGTCCTCCACCCTTTAGAAGTAGATTGTAGACTTCCTATCCTTATTCCCTTTAATTTCAGCATTTTCAGGGTCATTCCAGATACCAGAACGATATTTGTCAAATCTTTCATGTCCTAATTGCTTCACATAATCGAACAACTACGTAAGTCCCCTTGGAATAATCCAGCAAAACACATCAACCAACTGAGTCTATTCACAATGAAAGGAACCTTGGAG